>VDFB02275898.1:167438-196048 GCA_007258455.2 Sequoia sempervirens
TTTACTTTATCTTTGTCTTTTGACTTATCTTTTTGTGCTCATTTCAATGACCTCTCGATGATGTCCCAAAACAAAGGGATTTAGAGAGAAGGGAATGGGGCAATGATCATGATCTTTTTATCTACTATGTACGGATATTCTTGTAACTCTGCTTGGTCCGTACCTTGATTTGTTTGGGTCTGGGAGGGAGGGTGTTTTAGTTATCAATGTTACGATACATGAGGAGGGCTTGCTTTTCACTGTTTTGGTTTGAATGTTTGGAATACCCTAAACGCTACGACACTGAATAAGGTTTTGTATGCCAAGGTATGAGCAGAGTACTCCTATCTGATTGTCGATTCAAAGTCCATCACACTAGGTACAACTCCATCCTGGTTCTTTATACCTTGATGCATCGTGCCTGCATGTGTAATCAAACATAAGGTAATTGGCCCTTTGAAAATCCCAACTCCTTATTATGCATCATCATCTCTCATCATCATCTTGTGTCTTGTTGAAATCTCTTGCTTTCTTCTATCTTCTTTCCGTGCTAACATGGTACCATGGCAGTTAATCAAAATTCATTATCATCAGTGCATCCATCCTGCATCCACAAACCGACAGCATACTGCATACCATATCATATAGAAATATTAAATCATATCACATGCATTGCATTTAGATCATTCACATCATCATAGTCATAAATCATATAAAAAATCATTTGCATTCATCACATCATAGGCATCATTATAAGCATCATATAAATACATCACCACATAATGCATGAGAAAAGATAAGGAAAAAGATTGCATTTCATCCATTATGGGCATAATATAGATTTTTTTGTCACATAATCATTACATTTTGCATCATCATATCATAACTAAAAAGATATTGAAAAAAAGATAGCATCTCATCACATAGAACATAATGCACATCATAATATCATAGCACCATTCCATCACATCGCATAGCATATAGAAATAAAATCCATCCATAATGCATAGAGTAAAATAGAGCACATCACGTCAAATCATCATATCATATATATCATCAAAATGTACACTGTCATGGTATAAAATCATATCAAAATATACATGTGTATGTCAATAGGTACAAGGGCCCATCGGGCTATTAAAAATGAGCCCATGGGGCACAAAAAGAATCCTGTCTCAAGATAAAAACTGAAGGCTAACCCTGCTGGTTGTTGCCCTCACCACCTGCTCTCTCCCTGTGGTCCTCTATAGGTCTATGGCCTATCCTATGTGAAAATTTTGGGACTCGATCTAGTCTTGGCACGGCCTAATAATAGTGTAGCCTATAATATTCAGCCTCCTGGATGGCCTCTCTGTATGCTCGAAGCGATATTGTGCTTTGGGAGGAAGATGCAATCATGCTCTCTAGTTGTTGTCGTCTGCCCATCTCAGCCACTGCCTGTAACTTTGTAGCATGTCTCTTCTGGACTACTTGGTCTTGCTCAAATCGTAGCTGATCTCTCTCAGCTATCAGTGCCTACAGCTGGGCATGTAACTACAAAATTTTGCCATCTCTAGGGTCTAGTTGGGGAGGTGGCTGTACGGTCGACTGATCTTGATCCTTGTCCCTAGGTGGTGTTGGAACCCTATCCTGGGTCCTGATCCTGTCTCTGCTCTCCCACCTTTGGATCTAGGAGTGCCTAATCCTAAATTGGCTGATGCGGTGGTGGCCCACCACCTCCCTGATCCTTCTCTCTGTCCCCTCGGCCTCATCCTGCTCCCTTGCCTATCACTCTATGTCGAGCAAATGGTGTCCCTAGAACTATCAGTCAAAGTGGCAGCTGAAACCAATCTCTGTATACCTGTGTGGTCCCTGGATCTTCTTGTCCTTGGTCATATGGCCATGGCTTGACCACCAGCTACATGAAACTCTGCACTACCTTGTGCGTAGGTATATAACGGCCCCAAGAGCTCTAGCTCGTAGTCTGTGCGAAAAAGGCCATATATTGATCATCTGGCTGATCTTGTGGCTCACCAAACTATCTCTGGACCCTACCTAGCAAATACATCTCGAATCAGTTTGTCCTATCGAGCAAAGAAAAGCTGCTAAACATCGTCAAACCATGCGGGCCATGGCTGCCATGTGAAGACTCACAAATCATCCAAAACTCTCCTCCAATGAGGAATCCCATGCTATCCTGTGTGGGTGAATGAGACACCTCCTCTATATCACCAGACAATCAGATCATCTAGCTCCATCATAACTGGAACAACCCTCGAATGAAGCACAACAATTTTCTCCCAAGCCCAGACATGCAGAAGTGTAATGCTAGCCCCAAGTGCTTTGTCATCCAAGTATGCAAACTCGTGTAAGTCTATGTACAGTGAGGCTAGAAGAACTAGCCCCCACACAAACAATGTTTGTCATCGGACCATGTGCTCCCAAGTGAGCCCCCATCTAGGACTAAAATATCAGCCCCATTGATCTGGTGCGACGAGACCTTATATGATGGCTGCTATAACCAATCAGAAAGAAGACACAACAGGCCTATAACACTCTAGCTCGATTTGGCCCTCATAGAATATAATCTCATTGATTCCCATGACATCATAGCAGGCCTCCCTCCCGACATCCACGTCATAAATCACCCACTCACCATGGATGGGAAATATCAGAATCTGCCACACATCCTCTAGTGTGACCATAGCCTCACTAGTCGAGAGGTGGAAAGAGGATGTCTTGTTGTGCCATCTCTCAACAAGTGTTGTCAACATCCCCAGATGTGTTTGAACGGGTGGTACATAGGCAATGTACCAAAGTTGGATCCTCCCTAGGTGCTCCTGTTGTCGCTCGGTTAGATCGTCCAAAATTTCAAAAAGGTCTTGGGACCTATGCTTATGTGAATAGATCTCTCTCGCCTCCTACATCAGGAAAGTCACCGTGTTAGAATTCATCAAAAAAAATCTTGATCTTAGTTTGTCTCAGCATCCCAAAAAAACCTCAGCGTCGTTGTCTGTAAAGGCGGTGTAGTTTACAAACTCCAAACTACGCCGCTATAAGCTTTAAACTCTCAAATCACATCGCAGTGTCGCAGTTTGTGAAGGAGGTTTAGTTTAAGGGTAAACCCTAATTTCAAGGGGCACTGCGGTGGTGCACTTTGCATAGGCGGTTGGGTTTGGAATTTGAACCCAAATTCCAAACTGCACCGCGGCATCGCTACTTGTGAAGGTGGCATAGTTTGAGGTCGAGCGACATCATTTAAAGTTTTCAGTGGTGCAATATAGAACCGCTGCTAGAGACCTAGTTTTCTAACACATTAAATGAGCATGAAAATAAAAAAACAAGCTCGGGTCAAGTTGACTCACTGGTGGTCCAGTGCTAGGGATCCTTTGATGTGTCTATACTCTGTTGGAAATGTGCATGGGAAGTTGTCATTGTGCTATCTCACGAAGGTGTCAGAGCTCAAAGTTGCAAGATCTCTTAAGGCTGAATGTAAAAATGAATTGGAAGTGGCCCCTCAAAGCCTATTTTCGGCTTAAAATGGCGACCTGCGAAGGTTTAGTTAGGTTTCAACCTCGTGACTTTCGCCACCGTGGCTGCGGAAGTTATTTTGTGATGACTATTTTAACTCTTCGAGTTTTATCGACGCACACGAGTTTTGGTGACAATGCAAATGAACTCACCGATTCGAAGGGTGAGATAAGTTTTCATCAAATAGCAGTACTTTGAAATTGCCTTTTGACTTTTTGATTGATACGCTTATTCTTTAACTAATAACGAGTACTTTTGAGCCAAAGAGGGTAAATGGTAGACACTAAAACAACATTGGCACACGATTTGATCCTAATTTTACTAACACTGCTTTCATCCTAAATCTTTGTTCAACCATTTAATCAAATACCCTTATTTGATTAATTTCATCAATTTTCTTCTCTTAATTAAATAAATCCTTTATCTGATTAAGTCTTTCTCTTAATTAAATCAATCAATCTGATCTAATTAATCCTAAGTCCTTATTTAATTAAATAATTCATTTTATTTGATTAAATCTCTAAATTCATCTTATTAAATTAAATTAATTAAAACCTTATTTGATTTAATCTAACATTCATCCCCTTTAATTAAATAAATCAAAAATCTTTATTTAATTAGTCTCTAAATCACATTCTTCTCATCTTTTGATTTAAATCAACCCACAAATCTAAATCAATTAGTCACATCATCTAATCCCTTATTAAATTAGTTGAAACCCTTGATTAATTTAATTCTAATCCATTTCTCATCCTCTAGCTTTTTCCACTTGCATATGAAAATAGATTTAATTCATTTATTAAATCTCTATTTTCTCTCAACTTGGCATCTTTAGAGAATATTCCTTCAAATTTGAAATCTCTCCAAGTGGACTTTGTCCTTCCAACAAGACATTCATTCCTTCTCACATGTCCTTGTGCATTGATCCAAGTGGCATTTAAGTCATTCCTTTTTCCCTCTTACATGTCATTTCATTATTTTCAAATTCCACCTAATTGCATTTATGGGCACATTCATCAAAATGTGCACATCCTTCATCCACACATCTCTTGACAAGTGGCATTTGGCCATTGGTTGAAAGTTAGTCCCACATTGCTTCATTTTGGGCATTTCTACATCTTGTCTTTCTATAAATAAGAGGCTCCTTTCTTCATTTGATCATCCACAATTTGAGAAAACTTATTATACTCAATTTCATCTTCAAGCATTAGCATTTTCATCCATTTTATCAAAGTATTAGCTAGGTTATGCAGGTTTTTCATCATGGAGCACACTTGAATCTTCAACAAAGTGGATCACTCTTCATCACTCATCAACATTGCATCATTGGAGTTGGGAAAGGGCCAATTTTCATATCAAATTGGCACCAATTCTCCCATGGGATCAAGAGTTTACATGTTTAATTAGGATTTCATTTGTTTTCTTGTTTTGTTCTTCATCTTATTTCCTAGTTTGAACATTGCTAATGGATTTCATGGAGAATCTTAATTCTTACTTGCATTTGATTTAACTATGTGTTTGTTCCTTGTGTTTTGTAGGTATTAGGATTGGGGTTCTACACCTCCCGCGACCATGGAAGCAGAATCAGAAAAAGAAAGGTCAAAAATTGAAGTAATTGGGGGTGTGAAGAAAATAGAGGTAGAAAAAGTAACTAGGGATTGTGTAGTAAGAAGAGGGAGAGAGAAAGATACCTGAGCTATGGAGGACTCTGATCCTTGGCTCATTGTAGGTTCTTGTGAGCCCTCTCCAGAGGTTGCATCTGTGTGTTGCATCTTATCAGGTAGAGAATTGTCCACCTCTATGACCTCTGAAGGTTGTTGGGTTCCCTTGGATCTTTTCACAGTCCATGTGTGTGGTAATGAGGCCTCCAACCATGATGTAGTCAAATCCACTTTCAGTGAAGCCTTGTCGGATTGCTTTGTCGCCTTTTCTTTCTTTTACGCTTGGGCTAGTTTCACCTCCTTTCCCTTCACTGTATATTTCCTAGTTTCCTTTGGATCTATATCCTCATCATCACTTGCATCAGTATCATCATTCCCTCTATTCCATAGAGTATCAAATCTTTCATCCTTGTCTACGTCTTGGAACGGGGCATCAAGGAATTAGATCTCCTAACAATAAATCTAGAAGGCTGCAATTTTCTCTTTGCTCCACTGCCAATGCTTGACCAAATTATTGTGAAGGGTGGCCCCCATTTGGAGCTTCTCATTAGGATTTTCCAAAGGAAAATAGAAAGAGATCCATGGAGGCCTCCTATCTTCGATAGGAATATAGGCCATGTCCACAAATAGGTCATCCTGTTTTGACTATGGATTCCTCCAACCTTCCCAGTAAGGTCGGGAGTTGTGAGTCACCTTGGCATTCAATTCTACTAAGTCATTTTTAGGGTTGTATTGCCACTCATCAAAAATTAACACCAGCCCCAAATGAGCCAAATTTTCTTCTAGCAGACCATGCATCTGCTTCTTTTCCATTACCACCATTTTGAAGCTAAAAGGGTAGAAGAAAAAACCTTTCTGCTTCTTTCCTCTGCAAAAGTTGTTGTCGATAATTGATAGTTGTCGAAACACCTCAAGGGCCAATACCCTATCTATGACGCATGTCGAGAGTCAAAATGGCTCCTTGGTAAAGCCACGTAGCCTAACAAATGTGAAATCCTCCTCGAGAAACCAATCACAAGGAGGATGAAAATTCCACATCCATCCTATTTGATCGGAAGAAAGTCGATAAAGCTTGCCATCCTCACTAAAATCTTGCAAAATCGGAGTCAAGAAGCACTTTGAAAATGCATAGTAATCATAAGTTGTAGAGAGGAGGGGAGTCCACACATAAACTGGCCTTCTTACTCCATGTTCATAAAAAATAGCCAAGGCCATACATTTCCTAAAGAAGTCGGGGTTCTGGTGCAAAAACATATGAGCGAGGAGAGAAGAAATCTTGAATTTATGCTGTGTAATGTATTCTTTGATCTGGCTCAGTATTTCTCAAATGATGACTTCCGCGAAGTCATACCAAAATAAAGAATGTTGTCTCCTCAACTAAAAACCCAAACCCAGTTGAAACTCTTGCACATACTTGTCACCATCCATGCTGCAAACAAAATCCATCATAGAGAAGGCCTCTTGCAAGTCTGTGTTAAAAGTGAGGTGCACGACTAGAATCTATGGTAGCTTCTTAAAATATTCTTTAGGCCTTTAGGTCTCTTGGTTATAAAAGCTCAGAGCAAGATCTCTTATCTACTAGAACTATTCCCCCCCTTCTGGAGTGAACATCTCCATCTTTTTGTTCTATAGCCCTTCCTTGGAGGGATGCATAACATATCCCTTATATCCTCCACACTGATCATGACCCTCAGTTCTTAGCCTTCAAAGGTGCTAGTAACTGGGTTAAAATGCAACATGCATTCGTGGACTAGTTCCAGATAGTAATGCATAAAATGAACCATATACTGTGAGAGACTGTAGAACCATAGCTTGTACGGAAAGGCTTGTTGGCTACTCCATTATTTCATCCTCTCATATGCTGCTTCCCTAAGACTCTTAGGGTTGGTTTTAAGGATGGGGTCACAAATGTTATCCCATTCCTCTGTTATAGGGTTTAGTCCCTATGAGCCTTCTTGTCCACGACCTGTGTGCGGACCCACTTCGGCCTCTCCAACATCTCAGGCGAAGCGTAAGAGATGTTATCAAAAATGTTGGCCATTGGTGTTTTACGCATGGCATCTAATAAGCTTTGATTTGCTCCTCCTTGTGCTTCCATATGAAGATTTTGGGCCATTTCAGGAATTTGTGGACCTTAGCAACATTTAAACTCTTTGTAATTCACTTGGGTTCTTCAGAAAATTATGTACTCAAAGCTCTTAGCAATGAACAACGTACTCAGAAAGCTCTTCACAATGTCGTTCCTTCTCATGCAACACTTAGTCTTTTCTTGACTTGGAGTTGCAAACAATGGTTGCATTTTTGCAATAAATTTGGCATGTACCATAGACTCTCTTGTTCATACGAAATGAATTTCTTTCCTTTTCAAAAAGACATCAATTCATAATGGTGATTAGTCATTATGTCCTATGACATGATTTCCTGGGAAATTGAGCCGACAATTAAAGGCCTACAAACCCTTTCGCATGGTTTGCAATTAATAACCTAACAAGCATGGTTAGGCCCAAAGCATAATGAGTACACAAAAAGATTGAGTTCATCCTTGGAGAAATAAAAATGCCCACAACGTGACACATTAGCACTTGACCGTGTGGGCGATCACTTGGGACTACCATCGATTTTAGCTAATTAATTACTCCTTAACTTCGCACATAGCAATCTGTATGCAATAGACGCAACTGGATGGGGTTCTCAAGTTTTCTCTTGGTGGGAATTTTGAGTTGGATTTTGATGAGATTGCAGCGTTAATACTCTATTAGCATCATTCTTATCGCACACATGTACCTCACCTATTTCTATAAATAGACCCTAAGACACAGCAAAATCGCAATGAATACTTTGATTAGGCTCTCTAGCAACAAGTCGCAAACAACCTTTTTGGGTGAAATTTCTAACAAGCGTCTGAAGAGCATGATGAAGAACACACATTTTTTGGTAATTATAGCAATGAAGTGGATACTGGGGAGTGATTGCATAGAGTATGAGGATAAGTATAGGGTTAACACTAACATTTTCTCCCATTTCATTGCTTCTCTGCTTGATATACAGGTACCCAAGCCAATGATCATGCAACTCATGTTGGAAATCTTCTCGAAGCGCTATTTTGGTGGCCTTGGAGAAGTTGTGGCAAATGTGGTGTATGGCCTTGGTCTTCCTATGGCAAGAGACCTCCACAAACACATTGAAGAAGATGTAGTGGTGTCATGGGTGTCGTTCCTTAGTGGATTTTGCATTATGACACATGAAGAGCACCATCAAAGGGTTACTCATGCTTGCCACTTCTTGCTAGGTTGCTAAAATGTGGTGCTATTCTATGGTGTGGAGTGGTAGACTAATTTTAAGAACCTAGTGTATCCTCCACCATTGGCCATTGTTGTTGTTGACGCTCCTATTGTTGTTAATGATCCTGTTGCTATTAATGATCCTACTGATGAAGTTGTTCCAGATGTCGTCGACACTGCTGATACTCCTACTTGAAGAATGAACTCCCTTTTCCCATTTTTCATATATATGCCTTAAAAGGCTTTTGAATATGCTTCAAAAAACTACATAGTATATATATATACTTCAAAAAGTATGACCCGAGAGCCATTTTGAAATTGTAATACCAAAGTATATCATACCATATAATGAATATATAGCTTTTAAATCAATTTCTTGCATCTGTTTCTTTCTCTATTTTTGCATTATGGTTCATTTTCTGCTTCGATGAGTTCCTTTCTCTACTTCTGCATTATGGGTTCATTTCGAAAGACTGGCCGAGCAAAAACAAAAACACAAAGAAAATTTACATAATTACATATCTACACTGGAAAAAATGATTATTGAAGCTTAATTGAACAATTTGAGGTGGATTCCATTAACTGGAATCCCCGATGCTTCTTTTTCCATGTTTTCTAGTTCAAATGCATTATGTTGCTTACATTGAATAATGTAAAAAGGGCCTTCCCATGGGCTATCAAACTTTCTTTGTATGCTAGGCTTTGCAGCCCTTTCATTGAATTTTAGTACTAGGTCTCCGCATTTAAGACCTTGGTCTGAGGTCTTCTTGTCAAACCACCTTTTAACCACTTGTTAGCAGTTATTCATGGCTGTCAGGGCCTTTTCTCTTTTTTGTTGTACCTCCAACAACTCAACCAATCAGACCTCCATGGCTCCATTATGTTCCACCTCTAGAGACTTGAGCAACTGTAATGCAAGAATTTCCATGGAGATAGGAAATAACACTTCCTTCTCATATACCAACTTGTATGGTGAAGTCTTAAGGACTTGCTTAGTAGTTATCTGGTCTTCCCAAAGTGCTACCCAGAGGTTCTTATGCCACTCTTTTTGATGCCCCAACCCGATTCTTTTAATGAGTCAAACTAAATTTTTATTCGTTGACTCGGCTAGGCCATTTCCCTATGGGTAGTAGTTTGAAGATTTTTTTAAGAATATGCCATGATTGAGTGCAAATTGACATACCTTTGAGCCCAAGAAATCCATAGCGTTGTCAGAGACATGGTCTTCGGAGGGTCGAATCTCGTTACCACTTCCTCAAGAAAGTTCACAATCTCCACCTCTGTTGCATTCTTCAGGGGCATGGCCTCGGTCCATCTGGTAAAGTAGTCCACATCCATGAGGATCCATTTGTGTCATCCTGATAAAATCAAGGCCCCATTGTGAAAAGGGTTCCTTGGTAACTATTGGATTTAGGGACATTCTTGTGTTCTTCCTTCTCCTTGTGAAGAATTGGAATTACTTGCAGGCCTTAGCCAAAGAGTGTGATTCATTAAATAGTGTAGGCCAAAAATATTTGGCACACATAATTTTCATGGTGGTGGTCTTTGTAGAGAAATTTCTGCCGCGGGATTGTTGTGAAATACATCTAGAATTTTCTTCGCTTGCTCTGTGGTAATGCACCACAGTAGAACATAATTGAAGTTCCTTTTGAAAAGGACTCCTTCGACAAGCACATATTCGTTATTCTACAATTTGTAGAATCTCCTTTTATGAGAAAGAAGGCTCATCAAATATTTCTTGGTCTACATGAATCTCATCCATTCCACCAACTAGCAGCATTCAGGCTCAGGTTCATTCATTAGGATCAGCCCAGGTTGTTCCTCTTCAGCTGGCATCTCTTGATCATGCACCAAATACTGACACAGTCCTCTTCCTTGGACGGTCTTTGTGGGTCTGACCTCAATGTCATATTCAAGGATCTTGGTAATCTAGTTGGCTCTTTTTTCTGTGATTCTCCTTCCATATGTATTCATGCACACTAGAATGCATGACATATACTACCACCTTATTGCAATATATGAGGTGTCATAAATTCCTGAGCCCCTTAACAATGGTGAATGCTTGCCTTTCAAAAAAGTTATAATTCATTTCATAATCTTTTAAGGTCTGGGAATGAAATTCTATCAGATGTTCTCCCTTTCCTTCTTCATCCTTCTAGGTCAAAATAGTAGCAATGTTGGATTTTCTACTAAACACATACATTATGAAGTCCTTTGATAGGTTTGGGTTTACCAACACAAGAGCTAAAGAAATAGCATCCTTAACCTTCTCAAAGGCTTCTCTGGCCTCTCTTTTCCATTTGAACAATTGATCCTTCTTGAGCATCAGGGTAATAGGTCTGATTAGTCCTACAAAATCATAAATGAATTTTATCACAAAATTTACCTTTCCTAGAAAGGACTGAACACCCTTCTTGTTGGCTGGTAGGGGAAGCTCTCTAATTGCCTTCACCCGCTTTGGGTCAATTCTGATTCCATCTTTGGATGCCACATGCCCCAATAATTTTCCTTGCAGAACTCCGAAGACACATTTTTTTGGGTTCATGGATACCCTGAACTCCTTCCATCTTTTAAAAACCATTTATAGATTATCAAAATGATCATCCTTAGACTTAGAGAATATAGTCAAATCATCCAAGTATATTAAGATAATCTTGTTGATCAATTCTCTAAAAGCAATATCTATTGCCTGCTGGAAGGTAGCTCTTGCATTTGAGAGACTGAAAGGCATTTTTACGTAGGCAAACGTTCCCCACTTAGTAGTGAACATTATTTTGTGTCAGTCTTCCTCTTTTACCCAGATCTAGTTGTAACTAGAGAATCCATGAAGCAGAGAAAACATATCAGAGTCGGCCACTATTTACAAGATAGACTCCATGGAAGGCAAGGGGTAATGGTCCTTTAAGGATGCTCTATTCAGGTCCATAAAATCCACACATAGGTGGATTTCTCCATTCTTTTTTCAAACAGGAACTAGAATGGAAACCCATGTGTTGTGTTTGATCGGGAAGATCATCCACGACTAAATAAGCTTTGTCAACTCTTGGGCCATTAGTGCCTCAATCTTTGGATTTACTGGCCTCTGCTTTTGGAGGATTCATTTTTCTCCTTTTGTTAGCTCTATAGTATGTTGGATGATTTCGGGACCATATCCCTTGAGGTCATCATATGACCAAGCCACTACTCCATATTTTTCATAAAAGTGAATGAGCCTTTCTTTATCGTGCTGTGGGACATCTTTTCCAACCTTGAGCTTCCTTTTCTCTCCAACCTAAAGATTCGCATAGTTTCTTTTTTCCGCTACAAACTTCCTCTTTTCATTCCTTGCATCATCACAATTGAATAGGTTTTTGAGAGTGACCAATCCTTTTGGAAGCTTGTTGGACCTTAACTAAATAATTTTCCCTTCATAGGCATCAGAAATTTTTGATTGGAGTTGCAAGGGGAACTCTCCTGATTGTTGGATGAATGAGGCGATGTGTTCATCACTTTTGAACACTTGCTATCTTTGATCATTATCTGGGATTTCCATTTGGACAATCACTCACATAGAGTGCACGTTATGGATCAGGAACAGGGTCAAATTGAGATCTGATTGTTGTCATACGATCTACATCTGCATTTTGCTCTGTGGGCACTGTCTGGATATTGAAGGCTTCAAAGCTTTCAATTAGGTCCTAGAATCTATGTCTATAGGATATCATGTGGACATTCTTGGCTGTGGAGAGCCCCCAAACTTGATTGACCACTAGCTCAAATTCTCCAACACCATTATTTGCTTAACACCTATCTGTTCTGTAAGACTCAAACCTTGCACTAGGCCCTCATATTCAGCTTTGTTGTTGGAACAGGCGAACTAAAAGTGGAAAAAATTGAGATTATTTTCATTGGATGGGGACATTAAATATATCCCAGCTCCTGCACCAACTTTACATCTCGCTCCATCAAAATGCAACATCCATAGCTTTGAGGCTTAACCGCTCTCAGATTCCTTCATGACCTTTGGAATCACTTGATCTTCATCATAAATGACAGGTTCCCAATCTGGTAGCATGATAGTTGCCGAAAGGATCAGTGTCTATATACTCACTCAAGAGGACCTCTTATGAATTAGTCTAGTCTTCAGTCACCTTCTCATCCTCTAATAGATTAGTACAATACATTTCCTCTTTGGTGATAGAGGTATGAGCAGCCTCAAAGTTGATCATAGCTTCATCGGCCACATGTTTCGAATGTAAAGGTTCAGACACTATCTTCATTTTAGCTTTGTTTTTGGTCCTAAGGATCAAGTGTGACCAATCCAAAGAAATATATCCACCTATCTGATGAATTCACAGGATGTAAAGACGAACATGGAGGCATCTATGATCACGGTATCTTGTGGAACAATTATACTAGGGTAGGAGAATAGAGTCAAGGGGAGGTTCTTAATGACACCTATAGTTTCAACCTTGTTTCCATCAAGCTACATAATCCCTCTATTTAAAGGTTCATAGCTAAGGCCTAACGTTTCAGCTATCTACTTAGGCATGACCGTGGTGCTAGCACCAAAGTCAATCATAGAATTATGAAAAAAATTCTTACCCACAATAAGAGTTAGGAAAAAGGGTTTCGATTTTGGATTACCTCTAACTTAGGTATAGGCTTCCTTTGCACTATTTGTGAGGACTTTGGCTGGAGGTGATGGATCAATGGCCTTTCCCTTGAGTGGTTGCTCTATTGGCTTAGTGCTTGCATCTTCAAGTAGGGCCTTCTGTAGCAAGACTTCTACTCTGAAATAGCTAAGATATCCCAAAGGGACACATTAGCGGAGGATTTTTTCAATTGTTCCACCACATTGAATGGTGGTGGATTCAAAGGATTCTATTCCTTAGCCCTTGTTATAATAATTTCCCTTCGCGGCTGAAATTGTTGTGCAACTACGAAGGTACTAGGAGTTTGCTTAGAGACACTTTTGGGTTGCAGGATGACTGGTTCGCCTGTGAATCTCCTCTTAGAATGAGTGTTGTAATCAGACTACACTTGTGGGGCCTTTGATGTGGATGCATCATTTGCAAACACCACCTCTTCTTCTTCCATCCATGAGAAGAGCGCATGATCTGGAGCTATATCTATCTCTTTCTCCAGGTACATTCCTTGCATTTGCATGGTGAGTACCGCATTTTCCATTTGCGGAGAGACATATACATAACCTCCTGAATCTGATTCCACACCTTGACTGCACTATTCCACCACTCTTTGTTGTAGATTTTTGCGCAGACAATTTCAGGGTATATGTTTTTCATTGTAGGGAAAGCACCAGGGATTGATGTCATCAACGAGATTATTTTTCCCCACTGTCAACTCTCTACTCAAGCTTGGGTGATCATTCTACCATAGAGTAGGTACCAACACCATTTGATTACTTGTTTGAGTCTACGGATTTGTGCGCGAGCCTCCTTGGAACTGATTTTGCTAGTAGGAAGATTTTTCGCCTTGATAATTTTGATAAGTTGGCTTCAAAGGCATGGACCGGTTCAGCTTGATGGTAGTTATTTCATTGGATATATTTTGCAACAACTCCTTGACATCACTCATCTCATCTTTTGAAGAATTAGACATAGAAGCAACACTCTACGACACACTTGAATACACATACATAGATTGGCAGGGAGTAGATGCACTGGTAGATGTTGTCTCTTGGGCGAGAATCGACAACTCTGGAAATATAGGCATAGCGGGTCAAGGTGGTAGCTTTCTAGCATCTATAAAATTATTCTCCACCTGAACAACAATGTTATATGCACCTCGCAAAGTGTTCTCACCAAGGGACTAGATCATCACTAAAATGTTGACGTCGAGAGACTTCAAATAGAAGATAAATGCAAAATCTACAAGTGGGCAGATTACAGGTTGAATCCTTGCAAAATCCTGTGACGGGCATTAATTTAGTCATGGCCTCCTAAGGGCCCACTTTATGGTCATAACTAATAATAGTGGCCTTGATCCTCATGTTGAAAATCTCTTGTAGAAAAGGATCTTTGAGCTAATCCCAGATGCGTGTGTATTTGCTCTCCCAAAGTGCGGAGGTACCAATCTAGCACTCTACCTTTGAAAGAAGTTGCGAGCAACCTTAACGCGACATTCTAGTCGGTAACACCATGCACCAAACACCACGTCCTCCACATCTTTTGGTGTTCCGGATAGGTGTTTTTGGAGTCAGCCCTCCCCGAACGAATTTTAGTGACTTTTCCTTTGAGGGGGCCATGATGAGACTGATGGTGGTGTACCCGGTGCTATAAGGGGCTTCACGTCAATGCCATAATTTTGTTAGGAAATGTTAGCATGGGTGGAGGATCGAGAATGTTCCCAGATGGGTTCCTATGGGTTAAATACTGGTACTAGTGGTGGTACTAGCAGTGGGAACATTGTGGGATCTAATGTTAGGCAATATGTTGCCACTTTAGATCTAATACATTCTTCAAGTCCCACCGTGTGCCGAGGAGAAAAAGCTGTTGATGCCTAAAATTTTTGACAAAATATGCAAGCTGATTAATGGGGGACCAATTAGTAATGACCTCCAGGTTTTTAAAGAAGTTGACTTCTATATTTGAGGGTTTGGAATGGGAAAGAGCAATACCTTAAATAAAATATCCCTAAGATGCACCCAAAATGTGGAATTATTGAGCATGAAACCTTCCTTTCAAATGGGATTTAAGGGCCCATTCAGTAATCTGCATGCCAAAAAATAACAAAAAGTATAGATGAAAATCCTAAGGAGTTTATCAAATAACATAAAATAACTTCCATACACATTTACTGAAAAGAAGAGTCCAAGACATGGTTTGAATCAGCAAACTTATATTAAAATTATAGAAGTTTTGCAAACAAACTACTCAGTACAATAACAACACAGTATAATATTTTCTCAATTAGCTAAGAAATAGAAAGGCTGAACAACAATGACACAGTCTGTGAATCTTAATACAATAATCTTAAAAACAATACAAAGGCCTAGTGTCTTTTCACAATTTTTCTTTGTATTCTCCGAACTTAGAACTGGAACCATTTTCGGAGACGTGAGGCAGTTTGTATAGAGAAGCATCCCATCGCCTGAGAGCCCGTAACAGAAAATATCCCTTGCATTTGCAATGATGTTCATCGTGATGATTTCCCATGGCCATTGTAATAGAAAAGATTCTAAAGCATAGAATGCATTCGCCTTCAAACTAGATGCATCCCTTGCGAATGATGGTTGTGGTCCCAGTGTGGAAGCAGCAAAATCCCCATGCAGACACGTGTCACTAGCCCATAGATTTGGTTAGGACACGTGGCGACAATTTGGGGCTCGTCATTCATTCTTCCCTTCCTTGCAATGAAACTCCCCACAAAGAAGACACGTGGAGAAGTCTTTGTCTCGAGTGTTGACTATGGGGTCTGCCAAAAGGTGCCCACAGAATGATGCCACGTGGCACGTGGGCAGAGCTTAGTAGAGAAGAAAATGGAAGCAGGCTCATAAAGGCCCATGTTGTTGACACATGGAGACATGATAGAGAAGCAAGGGAGGAAATCTTTGCAAGGAGCACATGGTAGACATGTGGAGACACAGAGGGCAAGATTCTTCAAAAAGGGGGCCAGAGAAATCCAAAAATATGAGGCGCGGGCCGGGGCTCGACAAAATAATATTATCAACCTGAAGGGAGCTCAAGGGATTTTCAATCCACACAACCAAAGACCCGTGCAATTGGCCTTGAGTTCTCTTTTATAAGAACAAGGGAGCAAACAAGCTTTGGGCCAAATTACACATTTAGTCACATTTACATTTGACATACACTTGAATTTCAATTTTGAAACGTCCCCAAAGGCAGTTACATTTGCATTTCCAAAAATGAGGGGGAATTTCATATGAGACAAAAACCATTTCCATTTGTTGTTGAAGATTCTCCCACCTTCCAAAAGGATCCTTTCGTCGATGCAAAGTGATGGAACCCCTAAAATTCTTTGTGTTCCATCTCTAAATTCTGTGAAATTTGGTTAAGTTTTATTTCCTGGGGGTTAGGGATTTGTTCAGTGTCATGCCTTAGGGTTTGTGTTACTAGAACCCTTCCTAAAAACCCCTAAGTTTGATGACTTTGACAATTGTTATGTTTTGTCGTTGACCCCTTGTTGTCAATTCTCGGTCAGTTAAGTTGTGACTTGTGCCTTTTGGATCGTTCTATTGATCGGCTCCTAAATCCTAGGAATCCCATCATTATCCATCGTCTTAATAATAAATTACCATTTATAATATTTAGGTAACAAGTCAGTAAAATATTTGCTAGGTCTAAGGTTTCATCTTTAGGTTTTATGTCTTCACCCAACATTCACCTAGTAATGGCCCCCTTTTATGAACTAACAAATTGACATGTGTAGATTTCATGTTTTATGAAGACTTTTTGATCACTGAGAAATCATTTTGGTGCTCCCCACGCCCTCATTTGATTTTGTTTTTCATTAAAATATTATCACAGGTTGGCAGGTGAGTGTCGCGTATCTTCTGCATGAGAAGGCCTAACATTGTTGAAAATTTAGTAGGCGGTGAGATGGAGCACATCAACGGTGGTGATGAAATGACGTGGTTGCATCTAGAGCATTCCCCGCCTCCCCGTCTGAATTTTATTGGATTTTAAATAATATCATGGGGCAGCAGGCGGATGACACGTATCCCATTGTTAGAAGGACCCACCGGGCGATGAAGGAAGCAAACACTTTGTTTGGATGAGATCAACGGTTGAAGGTGGATGACATGGGTTAATCTCGACCACTCCTCACCATCCCTTGGGGGACCCACCTCTACCTCCCATCTCTCAATGGGGAAACAAGAGAGTGTCATGTGGTGTCACTTGAGCTACAAAGGAAACATTAGAAAATTAATGAAATATTTCACTGCAGATTGAAGGTGTTAAAGTTTCGGTTAGTAAAGGGAATTCTGGAGGCACGTGTTGTAATAAAAAATGGATCTTTTAATCATGGTCGTCAGTTGTGCCAAGGGATCACGTGCATGAGTGGGTGAGCTTGTGTTAAGACACACATAGGCTGAGGATAGGAGATTTAATCTCATCCCTTCCCCATTTCCTATTGATAGAAGCTGCACAAGGATTAAGATTCACGGGGAAGCGGTAAATTTGATGCGTAATTTCTTGCTTCAACAACAATGAGATGGTGGAGCCCATAGATCATTGGGAAGTGGTTCCACATGAATGGTTTTCATTGGATGATGGAAATGGTTGCTCACAGTTGACTTTTTCAAACTAAGTTGACTTAATCTGATCCAATGGTCTTTTCATCTCACTATGAGATCAACGAACAGTATTCAAAGTTGAAATCAAGGGCAAGTGAGTCATTCTAGTTCACGCGAGTGAGCCATAATGGCAGATAGGACAACGAGATACCAAATTTAGGACTTGTAAGGATTTTAAAACTTGTTTTAAAGCACAATTGATAATTGATAAAAGTACTCTACACATCCAGGGAAGCTCGTGCTGCATTTTCAAGCCAGTTCAATGCCAGAGTTAGGGTTTTAAAGCTCATGCCAAGCTAGCTATGAATGTGCCAAGAATTCCTAAGGCCCTACATGATCTTTTAAGACCCAAGGATAGGAGGCCTGAATTGGGGGTTGATCATAATTGGGGAGACGTTATCACTTATCCTGCATATATTGTTTTGAGAGTGTATGGTGCTACTGTCTCACCTCAATTATTTCCTAGATGTGTGCCAGAAAGAATTGGGTTCCTTGAAGTGATGTGGCAGTTGGGAAGTGTGGATAACAAGCATTTGAAGGATCAGGGAAAAGGAACATTTTTCCCTTCATACACATGCTTCTCTAACTTTGTAATGATTAAGGGGGGTTGGAATAATATAAATGATATACTCAATACTTTTCACATGAATAGAGCAGGAGCAAGGGAGTATCATGATCTAGAGGTTTTCATAGCCTGGTTAAAGTTAAGGAACAAGAGTTCCAAATTTGAACACATTTTCGAGTACCCTGAGGATGTAATAAGGAATGTCTTTGATCTTTTGGAGCATGATGATAGAAAAGCAAAGTGGATTGATTTTAACAAAATGCAAAGAAAGGTAAGGGAAAAGGAACCTGAATTCACTGCTCTTGCAAAAATCCCCAATATAATGAAGAGAATGGAACATGTTTTCCAAAATTTTGAAACAGTGGTTGGTCACCTTGAGGGTGAAAGGATGATTCAAGATAAAGGGAAAGCCCCTATGGAAGAGGAATAGGGTGGAGGAGAAATCCCTATTATGGAAGAAGGGCCTACATATCAACCTCCTAAGGAGCAAAAAAAAAAAAATTCATAAAAATAACGAATAAAGCAAAGAAGGATGATGCAGTTGTTGCTTCCTCTCAACAACAGGAGCAAAGATCTCCTTCTCTAGTGCCACCACCATCTCCTTCAAGGTCAATTGGGCCTAAAATTGTAGATGTTGATTCCCCATCACAACATGCCTTGCCACCAAAAGAGCCACCATTGAAAAATCAAAAGTTCAAATCAACAGGTTTGGTTGATTATGATGATGAAGACTAGATGAGGAAATTTGGGTATCTGAGTAGGAAATGCAACAGGGAATGCCTTATGCATCAACAACGATTGTTCCATAATAATTAGGTATGAGGTTGAGCAACATTGACGTCATTGGGATAAATAACACTGATGATGTCCAGGTGGAAGCATGCACAAGATTCATGGATGATGATTCATTTGTGAAATCACAAGCTTTCATGGAGTTTTCCTATAGGGCTAAGAAGGATGAGTATGTTACTACTATGGCTAAGCAAAGAAGTCTTCACCCAGAGTTTCCAGAGGAAACTATTCAAGCCCAGGTCCTAAAGGAAATGGGAGCTAAATTTCATGGAATGATTACAGCTGAAGGCAGAGCGCTAGTAAGAAATAGTGGTGTCCTATTGTTGCCAGAATGGGATCTAGCTTCTACCATTTCTTTTGATACGATAAAGAGGTGTGTTAGAACCCTCTATAATTTAGAAGAGGAAGCTACAATTGCACTGCAAGGTTCTGCCTTCAGTGAACAATGGGATACATTGGCTATATGGGCCTTAGCTCCAAGTACAAGAAAGCCTGACATTGTAGGGCCTGCACTAGACTACAGGGGAGGCTTGATAATAAAGAGAGTGTCAGAGACATTATCTCTTGAGGCAGCAAAAATTTTAGTAAATGTTGCTCAGTTTATAAAAGCCACAATAGATTTAGTAACTGCAAAGAAGGAGTGGTTTAGACAACAATACAATGACTTGTTCGTTGATAATGGAAAGACTAAACAACAAAAACTGCACCTGCAGACAGAGATAGCATTATTAAGGGAGAAATTGCAAAACTTGCAATTAGGAGAATGAACATGGAATAATGATGCCTCCCTTACTACTTCACCTAAGCCTACAGCTACTAATTATACCCTTTCAACAAGTTCCTCATGGGCCATTGAGCCATACAACATGGAAACTGTACCCATTTCAATGGTGCAACCAAAAAAATCAAAAGCACCACAAATAGAGGAAGGTGCCAACAAGGAGGAGCTGATTAAGCAGCTAAATGATTATAAGGAGAGATGTGACAATCACAATAGGGAAATCTTTGATAGTAATATGAAGATTGTCACTGTAGTCTTGGAGCATTTAAATAGATGGGTTAATAACAAACTGAACAACATTCATGCCAACTATTCTTCTATGAAATTTTCTATAAATAATTTTGACAATGATAAGGAGAAGGCTATTCCACTTATGGAGACATGGATCCCAAAGTTGCAAAAGTTGAGAATGATGTCTATTGGAGCCAAGCAGGATGTTAATTCCCTTGAAAATCTTAAGACCACCATTCAAATTGTATATGAAATTCAGGATTTCATGGGAAATATAGAGCCTTTGGAGACCAGGATAAGGAATTGGTTAAAAAAATTCATGAAACACATCATGGTCTCTTTCCATCCATTTTAAGGGATGATGGTAACATCAAAACCTTGTAGGATTGGAGAAAAGAAACTAATGAAGTCATTTCGAATCAAGATGCTTCAATTTTTTAGGGACAAGATATCGGTACGCTAAACAGGAACATGGACATGCTAGCCCATGCAAAGATTGTCCTAGCAAAGTTCAATAAGGAAGCCAATTAGGTTGTTACTAAATATTCACCTTATAGGAAAAAGGTTGATAGAGTCATGAGCTTCAGTTGGCCCACTAAGGACGAATTCCAAGCCTAGAAGAAAAAATACTTGGACGTATTGGAGGAATGACTTGTAGTTGTGGGATGGTGAGTGCAATTTTGGTCCTGAAGTCTACAACCATGGTGATTAATGGATGGGAGAAAACAATGCATATCTTGAAAATAATATAGATTAGGATTTTTTTGAAGTATTGCAAAATATTGTTCCCTCCCCAACATGGAGATTGGTGGCACAAATGTTGACATGGATTGGTTTTATATCTTTCTATTGCTTCTCATGCTTTTAGAGTTTTGTTGATTGGGCATGCATATGGTTAACACTTTTGGCCCATAAGGAAGATATTTTGGAAGTTGTTACAATGAATGAAAGATGCCTTTTGGAAGGCAGGTGTATCTTCTTCGGCAAATGAAAATGGTTTTTGTCTTATATGCTTTCCCCCACTTTCAAAGGTCCAAATATAACTATCTCGGGAATGTTGAAATTAAAATGAAATGTATGTCAAATGTCAATGTGACTTTAATTGTAATTTGGCTCGATGCTTGTTGCTCCCATATTTCTATAAATGGGAATTCACGGCCAATTACACAGGTCTTTTGATGGTTAAGCAAAATTTTGATCTCATGTAAGAGAAATTTTGTAATTTAAGCACATAGAGATAGATTAATGTCGAGTCTTAGGAATGCATTCAGATTTGTAATGAGCATAATGGTTTTATAGTAGCAAATGGAATATGAAGGATAATTGAAAGTTCTGAAGGTTCAATTATTTATCAAAGATTGTGTGAATGCCAATGCAATATGAATTTATAAGTAGTGTGATAAGTGTTGTTCTTTAAAAATGATGCAGAAACACGTATCAAATTCAATACCATGGAATACAATATAAAATATGAAATATCACAATTTCATGGAATACAATAAAAAATATAAAATATCACAATTTCATATAATACAATATAAAATATCACAATTTCATATAATACAATATAAAATTCCATCAACTATAGTTTGGAAAATGATTCATGAAGTGCAATATAAATACCTAAAAGCTACTAATTCACTTCCATTTCCCAAATGGAGTCTGTAAGGAAAGCCTAAGGTGAGGAACAAACTCTCCTAATGTCAAACCTCAGAGAAGAATGCATATATGTCTTTTAATTTTACAATTACAATTCATTAAGATGCACATGAAAGGAATAACATAATAGAGAAATAAACAAATACACAATTAAACACCAGAATTACATGGGAAAACCCTTACGGGAGAAAAACCCACCACACCAAAGAAAAAGTCTCTTGTATTACAGTAATTGAATTACATGCAAGTTATAGACTCTCCTTTCAGATAATTAATCTCATAGTAGCAACATTTCCCTGATCAATCTCATACAGAACAAATTTTGATCACACTTCATTGTGTCTCACTGTTACAATGCATATACAACATACAATGAAGAACACTCTCTAATCATTTGACCATCTACCTCATCACAGTAACAGTACACTACAATGTACAACAACAACCATGATTCAAAATGTTCTATGTACAAACGGTTCAGTTCAGTTTCCTTCGTTGAACAACTGTCAAACTTCCCAGTCATTGAACGGTCATCTCCAAGTCAACAATGACCTCCACTGTTCAGCGTACACCTCAGTAATCAACCAATTCTACGCTCGTTCACCCATGGTCCACTCACCGCACTACCGCTAGACAGCTAGGAGGCTCTCGCAGGATGGCGGTATACCGCATTACCGCTATACAACTTGAAGACTCCCATAGTATGGCGGTATACAACGCACTACCACTCGTCAACTTGAAGGCTCCCGCAATATGGTGGTATACACTGCGCTACTGCACCTCAGCTAGAAGGCTCCCGCAGTATGGAAGTATAAGCATGAAGGTAACACTTATGCGATTCTGAGCTGATTGGTGACAGATTCAAGGTTATACCAGTGAGTTTGAGACACATTTTCTCAACAATCTCCCACTTGATGAACTCACTAAACCCTTTTCAATACATGAAGTCACTGTATATTCTGGACCCCAAGGCCCATTGAATTTACACACCATCTGAACTTATCTGTGCTCACTGGCTTTGTCAATGCATCAGCAGCATTCTTCAGAGTATCCACCTTTTCCAAATAGACCTTTCTATCCTCCACCATATCACATACAAAGTGGTACTACACATCAATATGTTTCGTCCTGGCATGGAAAGTTGGATTTTTTTCCAAACAAATGGAACTCTAATTGTCACAGCAAATAACAATCTACCCTGCATCAAAATCAATATCAGAACACAATCTCCTAAGCCAAATGGCTTCCTTACAGGTGTGATTTTTTTCCATGTACTTAGCCTCTGTAGTGGATAAAGTGACTACAACCTACCGGTTGCTCATCCAACTAACTACACCACCATTCATCATGAAAATATATCCACTGGTGGACTTTCTATTGTCAATGTCCCCTACCCAATCAGAATCCGCATACCCATGAATGCTGAGAGTCCTATGTGATTCAACCAAATTGTCATGGTAACACAAAGCATATTATGAAGTGTCGTTCAAATATCTAAACACTCTTTTCACAGCATCCCAATGTGTCCTTCCTGGATTCACCATAAACCGACTAAGAACCCCCACTGCTTGGGAAATGTATGTCCTTGTACAAACCATTGCATACATTAAACTTCCAACTACACTTGCATAAGGCACTCTGGTCATATCCTCCATCTTAGTAGGATATTTTGGACAATCTTCAATAGATAGCTTCATTCCTTGCAAAAGTGGAACAACTAGTTTCTTGCAATCAATCATACTAAATCTCTCCAAAACAGTGTTAATATACTTACTCTGGCTAAGCCAAATCTTTCTACTCTTTCTGTCCCTGGTTATTTCCATCCTTAGAGTATACCTAGTTACACCAAGATCTTTCATTTTGAACTTTGCAGACAACTGAGATTTTAGATCAGAAATCATAGACTTACTATTCCCTCTGAACAACATATCATCAACATAGAGTGCAATAATAAGAACCCGATCATTTTCAATTTTGAAGTACACACAATGATCTAATTTTGATCTTACAAAACCTAGTGACAAAACAAATGTGTCAAATTTCTGGTACCACATTCTAGGGGACTGTTTCAAACCATACAGAGATTTCTTTAACCTGCAAACCATATTTTCTTTACCTTTCACCACAAAGTGCTCAGGCTGGGACATATAGATTTCTTCTTCAAGATCTCCATGAAGAAACGTTGTCTTCACATCCATTTGTTCAACTTCTAAGTCATATGCAACTGCAAGTGACAAAACTTTTCAACATTGTCATTCAGACCAGTCTTCTTCTTAAATACCCACTTACAGCCAACAACTTTTCTGCCTTCAGGCAAGGTCACCAAACTCGAAGTTTCATTCTTCTCTAATGATGCCATTTCTTCATTCATGGCTTCCAACCAAGAGTTTGAATTAGGCATTCTAATTGTCTCTTTTACAGTCCTAGGCTCATCAGTATTAGTAATCAAAGCATAAGCACAAGTAGAATATAACATAGAGAACTCATACCTATCAAGTTGCTTCTTCTCACATGTAGAACTCCTCACAGGCTGAGGCTAAGGTTGTGGTTCTTCTTCAAAACTCTCAAAGCTGCTTGAACTCTCCTCAGTTTTAGGTACACTATCAATGTGTTGTTCCTCTTTTTCTGGAGTTAGAGGTATCTCAACATCATTTTCCTCTTTATTTTCTTTCACCCCTAATTGCAGATCCACTGAAGAAAGTTTCAACTCTCGAAAGATTACACTTCTGTTGTATACAACATTTTCAGTCACAGGATTCCAAATCTTGTATCCTTTCACACCAATTTCGTAGCCAATGAAGATACATTTAACAACTTTGTTCTCCAATTTAGATCTCTTTTCATTCAACACATATACATATGCTTCACAACCAAAGACTCGAATATGTCTCAGAGAGGGCTTCTTACTAGACCAAGCTTCCATAGGCGTTTTTTCAACAAGTGTTGACGAAGGAGACCGATTCAACAAGTAACATGTTGTAGCCACAGCCTCAGCCCAAAACTTCTACTCCAGACCAGCATTGCTCAACATACTTCTTGCCTTCTCCATCAACGTCATGTTCAACCTTTCAGCAACTCCATTTTGCTACGGAGTGTAAGGTGTTGTTTTATGCCTTTTCATTCCATGGTCTTTGCAATACCTTTCAAAATCTCCAGAACAAAATTCACCATCGTTATCTATCCTCAAACATTTAATTTTTCTTCTAGTCTGATTTTCTACCAAGTTCCTAAACTCTTTAAACTGACTGAACACTTTTGATTTATATTTCAAAAAATATACAAATGCCCTCCTCGAATAATCATCAATAAAAGATACATAATATTTTGAATTTGACAATGAAGGAACATTTACTGGACCAAATACATCATAGTGAATATAATCCAGAACACCAGAAGATTTGTGAGGACTAGAGTAAAAAGAAACACGATGATGTTTTCCATATATACAATGTTCACAAAATTCAAATTCCAGATTACAATCATCAAGCCCCTCAATCGGGTTTTTATTTTTCAAGGCTTTTAAACCTTTTTCACCAATGTGATTGAGCCTTTGATGCCAGAGCATAGTCTTCTCTATTGGAAGTTTAACCTCCAAATAATTTTACCCTATAGCGACTTCAGTCTCCTCTTCTACACGAACAATATTTTTGTGACTGGAAACACTATTACAGACAACAAGTGCATCCAGCTCTCTGGTACCTATTGAACTTTCTATTAACATTGAGCCTCTAGTCATTTTGTAGTCATTGCTTGAAACGGGGTTTGCCTCCAACATCCCATTTAGCTTACTTACAAAAGTAAATTAAGGCCAGGACTTGGTATATGCATTATGCCATCAATTCCCTTAATTCTTCCATCAGGAAACTGAATTCTAACTCTTCCATGACCAACAATTTCCAGAGATGAATCATTTGTTAAATACACCTTTCCACTGTCATATTTTTCATACTTTGTGAACTAGTCTCTATGAGATGTCATGTGGAAGATGCTCCGAGAATCTAATTAATGAGACATCCATGTCCCATTTTGAGTTTCCAAGAACTACAATAAAGGCATACATGGCTCTAGAAGAATCATTATCGGAAGTTCTTCTTCTAACTTCTTCTTTTTCTCCTCTCTTTGATCCTTTTAGACACTTGTTAAGTTTGCTCATGATTTCCAACATTTCACCTTGGACTTCTTTCAGGGCTTTGATCTCCCTTCTTATTTGATTTGAACTTCTTGTCCTTCTTCTTACCTTTCTCCTTCAATGCGCGCCCACGAACAACAGAGCCTCCTTCCCATCTCGAGAAGATTTCCTTCTCATTTCTTTTGACAACAAAGAAGCAACCACATCTTCCATCTTGAAATTGGTTGTCGTGCTCCCAATCTCCATCACTAAATGATCCCAAGAATTGAGAAAAGAACACAACAAAAGCATACAACGATCTTCATCATCAATTTTCACACTCACAGATGTTAACTGAGCAATCAAAGTGTTAAACATATTCAGATGATCAGCCACAGATGCCCCTTCCTCCATCTTCAAAGAGTATAACTTCTTCTTTAAGAACAACTTATTCACCAAGGACTTTCCCTAATAAATGTCTCCAAGCTTTTTCCACAAAGAAGATGCGGATTTCTCTTCGTGAACGTTCAAGAGAATAGAGTCTGCTAAATAGAGTCTTATCAACCCTTTTTCTTTCCTATCTGTAAGGTCCCAATATTCTTGCTTCATTCCAAAAGGTTTCGTTCTAGACATAGCAAGCCAAAGATCACAATCCACCAACAGGTCTTCCATTTTGAGTTTCCACAACTCAAAATTGCTACCATTGAATTTCTCAATTTCATTTTTTCCTGATGTGCTTGCCATCTTAATCTGCAATCTAGATTACCATATTTCTACAAAAACTCCCATTGAACAGGATTGACACAAAAAACCCAAACTACCCACAAGGATAGCACAACTGGCTAGGCTCTGATACCACTTGTAAGGAAAGCCTAAGGTGTGAAACAAACTCTCCTAATGTCAAACCTCAGAGAAGAATGTATATATGTCTTTGAATTTTGAAATTATAGTTCACTAAGATGCACATGAAAGGAATAACATAATAGAGAAATAAACACATACACAATTGAACACCATAATTATGTGCGAAAACCCTTACAGGAAAAAAACCCACCATACCAAAGAAAAAATATCTTGTATTACAGTAATTGAATTACATACAAGTTACAGACTCTCCTTTAAGATAATTAATTTCACAGTAGCAACATTTCCCTGATCAACCTCGTACAGAACAAATTTTGATCACACTTTGTTGTGTCTCATTGTTACAATGCATATACAACATACAATGAAGAACACTCTCTGATCATTCGACCAATCTAACTCATCACAGTTACAGTATGCTACAATGTACAACAACAACCATGATTCAAAACATTCTCTATACAAATGGTTCAGTTTAGTTTCCTCTGTTGAGCAATTGTCGAACTTCCCAGTCATCGAACAACCATCTCCAAGTCAGCAATGACCTCCACTATTTGGTGTACACCTCAGCAGTCAACCAAGTCTACGCTCATTCACCCATGTTTTTCTCACCATACTACCACTAGACAACTAGGAGGCTCTTGTGGGATGGCAGTATACTGCATTACCGCTAGACAACTCGAAGAATCCTGTAGTATGGCAGTATACACCACACTACTTCTCATCAGCTTGAAGGCTCCCGCGATATGGCAATATACACTGGGCCACCGCACCTCAGCTAGAAGGCTCCCGCGGTATGGCGGTATAAGCATGAAGTTAACACTTATGCAATTCTGAGCTGATTGGTGACAAAACCAAGGTTATACCAGTGAGTTTGAGACACATTTTCTCAACAGATTCAAGGTCCTGAAACTGATGTTTACCTTGAGATAAAGTAAAAAAGTTATCTTTATTATGAGTCTTCTCTTCATTTTCTTTGGCCTACGTCTCAAATTCAACATTCATTGTGTCACTATCATTTGTCCCACTGCCATTGCTAGTGCTACCAGTACCAACATTTGGAATTGGAGTGGTGCACAACCCGATCCCTCTTCTTTTGCATGTGGACCTCCAGATTGTGAGTGCCCTTTCAAAATAATTTTTTTTGATATTATACACAGTTCCTTTCATCCTCAAGCAATTTTCCAAATTCTTGTCTATTTTGTTTCTTAACTTTGATTTCAAAAATGCCAATGAACTGAAAACTCTCTCATCCTCCACTGACCCCAATATCATTGTTTGACATAAATTAGTAAGTTTTAAATATCTTGATATTATACCACACAATATTTCACTCCGACCTATGTTTTTCCAAACCTTTGTTATTGATCCTAGTTCAAATTCCTTCTCCATGCCCATGGGATCATACTGGTCCCTCGTAGTTATTGCAAAATTCTTACATTGTTGTCTAAGCTTATCTGCATTTAAAATTCCTTCTATTGTCTGCTCATTGTATGTTACACTTTTCAAAAATTGTTCGATCAAGATATTTACTTGATCATGAAAATATTTTGGGCTATCTCGTTTTACCCAAAATTGAGGATAAACAATACCCATGGCTTCAAGTATTTCATGTCGAGGGAATCTTTCATAAATTTCTAAGGAAAGAGATTTTGCAATTTCCTTCAAATTATCACTAACAATGTCGTTAAAATCTTCCTCTTTAACAAGTACTTCTCTGCTAGAGTGCCTGGTTGTCTTACAATGATACATTGGTATCTCATATCTGCGTACACGGATACATAAATGCTCGCTTGCATTAAACTGTAAATAATTATCAGGCTTATTCAAATCAGTAATTTTTTTCCACATGAAATAATTTGGGCTTTCTTGTGTTATATCTAGATATAGATGATCAAGGGCCATGCATGTATGTCTATG
>VDFB02275899.1:0-82991 GCA_007258455.2 Sequoia sempervirens
AATTTAAAGCCTTGGTAGAAAATCTTTCTGGTGAAAGAATTAAGGTCCTCAGATCTGATAATGGTGGAGAATACACCTCTGGCAGTTTTCGGAATTTTTGTATTGATGCAGGGATTAAGAGGGAGTTCTATGTCCCCTATAATCCTCAACAGAATGGTGTCGCAGAAAGAAAGAACAGGACGATCGTGGAAGCAGCGAAGGCCATGATCCATGATCAAGATTTGCGAACCTTCTTATGGGCAGAAGCTTCCAGGACAGTTGTATATGTACAGAACAAAAGTCCCCATAAGGTCTTGGAGAATATGACTTCGGAAGAAGCCTTTACAGGGAAGAAACCTGAAGTCAATCACTTGAGGATCTTTGGATGTCTTGTCTATGTTCATGTTTCAAAGGAAAAGAGAACTAAGTTGGAGCCTTCTGGCAAGAAGGGAATATTTGTGGGCTACAGTGAGACATCAAAAGCCTACAGAATATACATTCCAGGACAGAAGTTGATCGAGATAAGTAGGGATGTCACATTTGAGGAAGATGTTGCATTCAGGAGATCCAGGGGCATTCATATGGAGATCAATAATGAAGAGTCTCCTCAGGATATGGAAGTTGACCATACTCTTGAGATTCAAAGGGAGATTTCAGAACCAAAAGAAGATATTGATCCTGTTGAACCCTTGGAACCTATTGATGGGCCTACTGACATTGTTATTGGCAGAAAGAGACCTCTATGGGCCAGACGTACCATGCAAGAGGCTGAAAGTTTTGCAGCTCCTAGAGGCACATTCAGAGAAAGTAAAAGGCCACATAAGTTCTCCAGTTATGTTGCCTTAATGAGTCAGATTATTGAATCTGAGTCTACCTGTGTTGAGGAAGCATCTAGTCTTCAAGTTTGGCGTGATGCTATGTCAGAGGAGTATCAATCAATTCTTAAGAATGATGTTTGGGACACTGTTCCTAGACTCGAGAGCAAGTCTGTGGTATCTTCTAAAGTGCTATTCAAGATCAAGCATGTTGCAGATGGGAGCATTGAGAAGTACAAGGCAAGATTTGTGGCTCGTGTTTTTTCTCAGAAAGAGGGAATTGATTATGAAGAAACATTTGCTCCTGTTGCTCGCTATACTTCTGTCATAACCATCATTGCTATTGCTGCATCTAGAGGATGGAAGATTCACCAGATGGACGTGAAGACAGCCTTTCTCAATGGAGTGATTGAGGAAGAGGTTTACATAGAGCAACCTGATGGATTTGAGGTTCATGGGAAGGAGTCTAATGTTTGCAAGTTGAAGAAGGCCTTGTATGGTCTTAAGCAGGCTCATCGCGCTTGGTACGAAAGGACTGATAGTTACCTATCAAGTTTGGGCTTCTTGTAGAATGATGCTGACTCAAATCTCTACTTCAAGGTAATCAATGGTGATGCATTAATATTGGTCTTATATGTTGATGATTTGATTCTTACTGGAGAAGTTCAACTAATTCTTGAGTGCAAGAAGGAGTTGACTTCGGAATTTGAGATGAAGGACCTTGGGCATATGCATTACTTCCTTGGATTAGAAGTCTCAAGGGGCGCGATTCTTATGGAAACACTTCTATTTGCTAAGCAATAAATATTAAATGAAATGACACGTCTTTTGTGTTAAGGCCGACCTCCTTCTCTTGGCGCGACTTGCCTTTGATTGGATGCATCTATTTGAAAGAAGATCTATTATTATTGTTAGCCGACTTGCATTAAATAAGGTGGTGACCCTTCAAAATGTATATATATGAGTTCGCCTTCTCATTATGATAATCAAGTTTACAAGTCAAGTTCGATTATCTTCATCATAGTCTAAGTGCGAGTTCTTCAAGGCAGATCTATATTTGTTAGAAGTCTGAGTTCTTCTTCAGTGAATTGTGTTCTCTTATTGTTGTGTTGCATCATCTCTTGGTGCTTCTATTCGGGCCTGTATCTTGCCCTCTTGTAAGAAGATCATTCTAGTGACAATCCAATATATAAGTGATATATTGTTGCTGGGTCTTTCTCCCTCAAGAGGAGGGTTTTCCCAGGGTATCTGCTGTGTTATTTTGTCTGATTTGAATTAATTTCTGTGCATACAATCTGATCATTAAAATTTACAGCTATGTTGATGTGCTGAGTTATTTCTGAGTTACTTCCAGGGGATTTAAGTGACGGAAACTGATAGATGTTGTATGCAATGTATCCAAAATATTTCTCCCACAATAACAAAGACAAAATTGATAGAAATGTGCAGAGATTATAATTGCAATACTTGTTTACAATGAATATAAAGAGCTGATATACTAACTCAGAAAATATATTTTAAAATATTTATATCAGCTTTCATACATCATTGGGTAGCTTCCTTTTAATTACATAGTTAAATCATGGTTGCATTACGTGATTCTGAGTGATATTTATAAACGTATATGAGAGAAAGAAAGTTCGAGCGCAAGGTTAAATCTCTCGAAAGTTGTGTTTAACCCAAACAACCAGCTTGTTAAATTAAAATAGCAAGAGAAGCTAAGTATGGTAATGATATTATTCCCAATAATACAATGTTGGTATTTATAATGTTTTGAATGAGTTTATACTGCTTTACAACAAGAAGGTTTGAAAACGTATTAGACGTAAATACATCTTTATTATCTTTTTTATGATATTATCTTATATTTTGACCAAGAGTTTATATTATTACCTATTCACGGTAACTTAATCTTAAGAAGAGGACTTTACGTTCTCAAGAAAACCAAAGCCATAATGCAAGGAGATTTTAAGGTGCAGAAGCACTGATATCTCTCAAGTAGAAAATATTCTCCAGCGTGGCTATAAACTTATCATACATTTATATATGAGAATATATGTGTCAAGATTATCTATATATAGACAAACATAAGTAATTTATATAATTATACAAAGGATAACGTCAGAGGAATTTGAGAAGAATCTGGAGATTAGTCGGATAATTCTCAGTTGAGTTATCAGAAGTAAACAAATTATTATGCTAAATCATTAAGGAACACTACTATGAATATAAGACTTTCTATTGAATCAAACTAAACGATGTTTAATGTCATGAATAAACAGATCGGTTATGGCATTCTAGAAGGATGGAACCATATTAGGTATGACAACGAAGACTCTATACCATTATTTATGAAGAAGACTAAAAAGTCCACTTCAAGATTAACCATATTTTGTATGGAGTTCTTAAGAAACAGATCCATAAGAGTAAACGATGGACATCTAAAACTTTAATACAAAGAAGTAATCTTCAATTCAAGTTTAATACTAGATTATCATACATATTGACATATTGTCAGTACTTTAGATTGAGACTAGGTGTGTCTAGTTGTTGTTATTGTGTGTCATCAATATTAACTAATTATGCATAAAATAAGAGAGTAGTTACTCCCATGGTTAAGACTAAGGACTTGAATAAGAGGCAGTTGCCTAGACCCAAATTGTTACAAATATGTAACAGGGTATTCAAGAGATTTGAGTCAAACCTATATGGTCGATTAAATTGACATTAGTGTGTCATCACTTTTGAAAGAGATCTTGTAAATATAGTTAACCTTGGGGTCAAACCAAGAAAAGTGTTAACCACAGGTCAGTAGGGTTCCAAGTCGAGTAAGAGGTGGGTGAACTTATGACACCGCTTCCTTAGAAAGTGGATTGATTATATATGTCAAAGCTTTGCCCAAAGTAAGTGTAAAAGTCGCTGCTTACACTTGTCGTTTCACTGTGCTCCAAGTTTGCATAGCTAGTCAGTAGCGTCATGCATAGTTGGAATGCATCCATAGTTGTATGACCGTACTTGTCATGTAGAACACAACACTAGATAATCAGATAGGCATTACTAGAGGTTTCAATACCAAACTCTTCGTCGAAGGGCAAGGCCACTTCCAGTTAGGAAGGTGTGCGGGGGACCGCTAAGTCAATGGTTGGAGGTGAAGTGCTTGGGTGATGCTCTCCCTCTTGTAGACGGCAACCGAGGCTTGTGAAACAAAAGAAGAGTGATCCAGATGAGGATACCTTGACCTTGAACTCTTATAAGTTATGAATTTGAATATATGATCATGAATCTATTGTAATCTATATTTGAAAAGATGAGTTTCATTTACTAGGAATTATGTTATCTTATTTCATTTATGCAATGTCATGTGAAATTATTTATGCAGTATGCAATTATGTTATTGAAAAAGAAAAATTCCATTTTCCTGTTTTGGAAACATTTCTCCACTTCATAGGTTAAATCGTAGGTGAAAACTAGAGAATAAGGATTGAGCATGTTACACAAACGACCCATGACTTCATAACATAAGACCCACGGCTTATGGCTTGAAGCGACTAAGAGAATATTGGAAGATTACGTCTCATCTAGGCTTGTCAATAGTTTCTCAGCTCACATGATTTTTATATTATCAACTGCTCACACAAATATAAGTATCGATTTTTTTCCACAAATAACTGTGGGGTATGTAGTCAGAATAAAGGGCATATCTCTTGCATAAAAGATCAGCAACTCCAATAAAATAAATATTTTTGATGGCAAACCTGCTACGAATATAAGATTAATAGTTGTAGATATCGAATAGATGCCACTTGAAATTACCTCTTGGAACAACCCAATATTTGATAATGAAATTTGTCTTCAATGAAGACTCGCAAATTTTGAAACCAATCATTGAAGTGCACATGTGAGAAACCTAGATGATTTCTCCTACTACCAGCTAGGGAGGAATCTTTCACCACCAAAACTGATACACTCGTAGGAATTCCAACCTAGGGTTTTGGACTCCATGAAGCTCCTCCAAAATACCAAAACAATAATAAAACCAGCATAATGCAAAACCAACATAATGCACAAATGAGCTCACTTTGCCTTTTTAGACTTTTTGAAACCCCATTTGAAATTTCCCGCCCAAAACATATTAAGCTCTTTAGTATAAAGTGACTTAATAAAATACCTTTTAAATATTTCCTTAGTGCCACTTTATAAAAATACTTTAATCTAATTATTTAATATTAACTTTTTTTAACTTTTTGCTAGGCAATATCAAATAACTAAATTAAATTAATGTTCATGTGGCGAGTCGAAAAACGGGTACATTACAACTCAATATGAGAGACCAATCTATTTTAATATGAGGCATCAACCCCTCCAATATGAGGTACCAACCTCTTGATGGACAAAGTATTTGTTCTCTTTGATAATCCTCCTTCAAAAATCTGCTTTTGAATGATCTTCAATTATTCTCTCTTCTCACAAATCTGCTAGTGTATACACTATTTATCAAGTTATCTTCCACACACTATTCTCCTCAATTCACAAACTCTATTTATACCTTCACCAAAAGAGGCAACTTCATGATAGGATGCATTGGTTCATAAAAGTGGCAATTATTTTATACCCTTTTCTTGTGCCTTTTCATCACCAAATTTGGGTGCTCCATTAGGGGTCAGCCCCTATCAAAAATGATTTTTTTTTAAATCTCCAAAGTGGGTGCCACACTAGGGGGTCGGCCCATGCATAGAAAAAAAAAATTATTTATTTTATTTAAAAACTCAAGAAGGGCGCCAAGTATCAAGGAGTCAACCAGCATAAGGATTAATTTAATTGCTGCCTTGTGAGTATATAACTGTCTTGGAAGGATTGCAATTTCTTCTACTTTCATTGTGATATAACATCAACGTAAACTTGCCATAATACGCCTTTGACATCAATGACAATAATTCTAACACTATGTTACACGGGGACGCGTCCCCTGCCCCAAAACCCCCCGTCCCCGTCCCCTGCCATCCCGGGGACGGGGGGATGCAAAGGGGACGTCCCCCTGCCGTCCCCGAAAATACAAAATCCATCGGAAACGCCAGGAAACGTTTCCTTCACTTTGGGGACGTTTCCCCGTCCCCAATACGGATTGGGGATAGATTGGGGACATTTCCCCGTCCCCAATACGAATTGGGGATAGATAGGGGACGGCTACAGGCTGCAAGTCAAAATATATTAAAAAACAATTAAAAAATGATTTTTTAAAGGTTTAATTCCTTCACGCGGGGCCCACCAACTGTTTAATGTTTTAATTGTTTGGGCTAAAGTCTGAAAAAGACTAAATATTAAATCTTTTAGTTCCACTCTTGCCAGAGGATGATAGTGACTCAGATAGTTCTGAGTCTTTCGATATTCATAGCCTGAATGAGGCTTAATTTCATAGACCGTTGTATTTAATATTTTGATTTTCATGTTTGAACTTTGAGACTTCTAGATACATGTTTGAGACATTTGGATATTTCATATTGATAGACCATGGTTTTATTGATGTTTGATACTGCTGTGATAAATTATATAATGCTTTAATGACATTTCTTATGCTGTTATAGTACTACTCTGACGATTTACATACATATTGATATTGTTGTTATCAATTATTGATTTATTGATATATCTATCTCTCTTTCCCTCTCTCTCTCTCTAATATATTAATAAATTTTAAAAAAATTATATATATATATATATGTATTTTGTATGTTGCCGTCCCCTGTCGTCCCCTAAAAATTGCCCCTTAGGAAACGTCCCGGAAACGCGTCCCCTGCCATCCCCCCGTCCCCGTGCCCGACAGGCCGTGGAACATAGTTCTAACATGGACAATTGGAAACACTAAATGTCACAAAAGATTATTTCTCTTACATATGAAGTCCCATATAATCATAAAATTTGAAAAAATTGCAAGCAATCACGCACTGCAATTTTTAACATGTTTTTCTCGAAAACTTATCAAAAAAATTCTAAATCATGTCTTATCACGAGTTTTATCAATATTTTATTGATCAAATACAATTTTGACTTTTCCCAACAATTTTATCATCACAAAAAGGGTTTTATTTTTACAAAAAGATTTGTCAATTTGTTTGACATAAATTCAAGAAATAATTATAAAAATAAACATTCTAACGAACAATTCTCAACCATGTTTTTCCATTTTGTGGATTTAAAGCCTAAAATTTTACTACCTATTGTTTTAGATCACAATTAAATTTTTAAATGCACCATAGATTTTGACTGTGCATTTTACAAACAAATATTATAAAAAAATTATATTTTTCCATAGTTACACGAAGATGTGTCCGACCCCCTATGATGCATCTCGAGTATTGGGACATGTTTCCCCGTACCAGAAACTCATTAGAGACATCCCTGCTTGCAGAAGATATCTCGCCAACATTTCCTTAATTTTTCATTTAAAAAACAAAAACAATCCTACGTTGCAACAAGTTTCCATATGAAAAGAAAAAAACGAATCGACATTTCTAAATTTCAATATGTAATATCAAATATGTAGTATGAACTCTTTTACTCTTTGACATTTGTGTGTTTGAATTTTAAACTTAATGTTAAACTTTACTAGTGTTCTTGTTTCAAAAGTTCAATATCATGATATTTCCAATTTTAATGTAGCAAATTTATAAATTATTAAATAATATTAAAAAATGGCGTCTCCAAGTACCCTTGTCTCCTATATTTTCAAAAATAGATATACCAGTACTGATACTAGTCTCCCATACCAGTACCACTACCGATATCCTGGCAACTATGTATTTTGTTAGAAATATTGTCATTGATGTCAAAGGCGTATGGGCAAGATTGTTAGAATTATTATCATTGATGTCAAAGGAAGACTTCCATGATGAAAAGTTCAGTGATTGAAGACAAGGAATAATAAGAGTTTGATTTAATTTATGATCGACCCCTATCTACTTATGGCAGTGCTAGATTTAAAAGGTAGAAATTAAAATACAATATTAATTAAAGGGGTTGACCTATTAAGGAAGTGTTATCTCCCATGGATGGCCAACCTCACAATAAATTAATATTTAGCAAAAATGGCTGACCTACTTTGAAAAGTGAATTTAAATATTTAAAATAAATTTTATGTCAAATCTTGGCCAACCTACTTTTGGTAAAGTGTATGATTTGGATATAAATACAAGTTATTTTGGAGGTTAGAAAGCGAGTTCTTCAATGCAAAATCATTCCTTTTAAGAGCAGAAATTAAGAGAAGAAGAGCAGATTTAAAAAGAAAAGAAGCACATTTATAACAGGCATCATGCCTAATTTGGAGCAGACCTTTAAGGCATATTTATAGCAGACATTGTGCCTGATTTGGAGCAGACCTCTAACTGCAGATTTGGAGCAGACCTTGTGCCTGATTTGGAACAGAATTTGGATCAAAAATTGCATCATTTTGGAGCAGAATTTATTGCAGACCTTGAGCAGATATATAAGGCAGAATTGGAGCAAAAATAAACGAATGTTGATGTTATTGCAGCTTCGGGCTTCATACTTCCTTATTTATTTGTGATTATTTAATGGCAACATATCTCTAAGATGGCCGACCTCCGTTGTAATTATTATTTATTATTTGTAATTATTTTTATGGTGGCCGACCTTGTCCTTGAAAAGCTGCGACCCCTCGAAGCAACATGTATATATAGAAGGTCACTTTCTCTCATTTGTGTATCAAGCAAGTTCGTTCATTTCTTCTTCACAAGTACGAATTCTACTAGGAGCAGATTGTGAATTCTCTAAGTGCAGATTGAAGGTCAAGTAAGAGCAGAATACTTGTTAGTCATCACAGCCATTGCTGGTGCTAAATATTGGCCTTGTGGTTGGCCACATTGTAAAGTGTATTGTTGCCATTGCTTATATATATAAGAGAGATAATTGTTGCTGGCTTTTTCTCCCTCAAGTGGTGGGTTTTCCCAGGGTATCTGCTGTGTTCTTGGGTCTGATTTTGAATTAATTTTCTGTGCATTACATCTGATCATAAACTTAACAGTTAACAGCAGACTTATGGCAGATTTCTAAACGGTGGTGCATGCAGATTTGCGAAAGAAAGTGTGTGACAGTGATTGTATCATTCAAGAGCAGACATGTGAGAGAAAGATTATGTACATTCAGATTTTGTGAGAACAATATGTTCATCATCTGTTGAAGGAGCAACATCCCAAAGGTGATATTTTGTAGAAGAGGTTGGTGCCTCCCAAACAAAGAGATTGATGTCTCTTGCTGAGTTGGTGCTCAATTGTGGGGATTGGTGTCTCTAGTGGGTTGGTGCCTACAAATCATTAAAAAGGGGATTCGTATCTCTGGTGGCTTGGTGCCTACAAATTCTATAAGAAGATCTTATATAAGCAATATTTTGCCATGGTTTTCTCCCGAAAGGGTTTTGTTGATGTGATTTTCGTGACCTCACCAACACAGAATAAAGTTGCCAACGGCTACCCTATTCTCTCTTGATCAAAGTATCCAACACGCTAAGATTGTGAGGGAGTTCGTGTGTTCAACTCCAAGGTTCCTTCAATACAATAGAATACCCTCAGTTGGCTCGATGTGCTTTGCTGGTATTTCAAGGGGACTTACACAATTGTTCAGCAGTTGACAACAGACAGCAGATTAAAGGGTTTCACGTGGTTTGAATGATTCAGCAGGTAAGTGCAACTTTCCTATTACTAACCAGAAATGAACTGAATTTGAATGAGTGTAGGGGTAAGAAGGTTCTAATCTACTCTAAGGCATGGGACATGGCGATCGATTCTCGCAGACTTCAACCGAGCTTTGCTTTGCCTCGCTTCGGACAGCTTCCACAAAACCAGTGCAATCTTCGGAGGAGTAATCAAAGGTATTCAAATCACGATTCAACATGAAGACACCATCACAACAACGCATGCCAACATATGAACCATAATCGAAGTTAAGTTCACAATATTCCAGTTGACCACGCAAGGCGAACCCACCGTCAGCGAGCCCGCTAGTGGTATGGATAAGCGAAGTCTTGTTCAAATCGAACACCACATTCCACAATTACTAAGTACTTGCATGAAATGAAATCTACTTTACTTTAAGCAAATTCAAGATTCTACATGAATTGGAAGGACGAAGAAGCCTCGCTGGCTACTCATAACAAAGAAGAGATCACCATCAATGAAAATGTAGAAACCCCTGTTTCCCCCTGACACTGCTTTTGACTGAAATTTAATGTTTTTCTGACGTTTTTGGGTTTTTGTGATTTTTTTGGTTTTTGATGCAATTAATGAAGGTACGGCTTTTTGCAGAAAATAATAATAAATGCTATAAAATTGATAGATCTTCAACATGCAAAGAAAATACTCTGAAGAATGAAGGCGTAGCTTTTATTTGTTTAACTGGCAACAATACATTAAGATCTGGCACATGCAACAATAAATAACAATATTTATATTGAAGAAAAACCTGTTATTTGCTGGTACGGCTGAAGGTACAGAATGGTACGGCAGAAATTAATAGTCCTCTTCTCCTTCTATCTGATGACTGCAGAAGACTCCAACAAGGTAGGCGCCAACTTTGATGCAAGTTAAAGGCAAGTATGAGAGGCGTTTCTCTCAAGAATGATGAACACGTGCTGGAAAGAGGTACGGCCTGTACAGGTACGGCCAAGTACAGCAGCTCTAATGTTTGGTACGGCCCCTTCAAATCAATGCCTGAATCTCAGAATATGGTGCGCCCAAGCTAATGGATGATCTCTGAAAACAAATACTGAAGAATCTCTGACAATATGAATTCCTCTGAAGCTCTGTAGCTTTCTCTGAATAAGAAAACCTCTGTTGGCAATAGATCAAGTGATATTGCACACTCTCTGAATTGCTTTCCGCTGGAGATGGCTCGTTCCCCAAGGAAGTCGAACGCGAAACCCTAAAGTCTCAGGCTCAGATCAATTTGATCAGTCTTTCAAAATCAATAATCACACATAATGCACAAATCCCAATGCAAAATCCTCAAATACACTGAAAAGTGCGATTCCCTTGAAAATAGGGTTTTAATTAATATTTGACTTTTAATTTCCTTATTTCTCCATAGTTCTTCGTCAAATATTTAAATCATATTTTAAATGTTAAACTGGCCCCCTTTTCATGATGGCACACCCCTCAAGGAATAAACACTTAAGTTATAATATTAAATTATAACTTTATATTATAAACGTTAATTAATTAATATTTAATCAATACGATCAAATATTAATATCTCCCTCGTTTCTATCCCGATGATCGATCCGTCTGATGCTGACGAACTCTGAAGTGTTTCCTGATGCCGCCACAGCCATACTGCTAAAAATAGCAGTGGTCCCACACGGTCTGCCAGGAACTGCTAAAAATAGCAATTCTGCAAAACGTCTCCGATCGAGCCAGAACGAAAGACAACTGATCAATCCCTGCTGACTGAAGCTGAGCCAAGCTCCGAAGTGACCCTCTATCCAGTCCATCGGCCTACGAGGGTCGTATGATAGGCCAATCCTGTCGTCTGAGAGATGTCACTGAGAAGGGGACATGACATCAGACATTTAGCTAGGATGGAGGTCCACAAAGCATCACAAGTCATGCTTGCACCCAAGCATGAAGTTGCAGTTGAGGAAGGACGCATTCAACTTACGCAATTCAAGATAGTATATATGATAAGCATGAAGGGATGGATGAGTTTATTTACATCATTCATGAAGCATTGCAACAGTTTATAGAATATCTATTTGTGTTTCATCTCCTCTCAGCTGTTTATGATCATGTAAAGCATCCTATGTTGGTTAGAAAAGGAAGTTATTTTGCAAAACCGGTTAATGGATTTGTTTGAGCATAACTACTATTGGTTAGTATAGGTTAGGGTAGGTGTTCTTTCTTGCTAACAAGTGTTGTTGCACAAGGTTTTAAGTGTCTTTTCCCTAAGTGGTTTATGCACAAGTTGTTTGTAGCAGGCTCTTTTCAATTGGAGTAGGTCGGCAACAATGTTTTTGATGAGGCAAATAGTTTTTATTGATCCATATGGAGACTCCATGCCCAATGGACTATATAAGGCAGCTGGTTAGTTATTTAGCAGGGAAATAACCCTCTTGAGATCACCAAAATGTTGATTTTTTATGGAAAATTAGGCAAAAAAAGAAAAGGAAAATATTTTCTGCAGAACAAAGTCAAAGTCAAGTGAAGAAAGTCAAAATCAAAGTCAAAGGAAGTTAAAGAAAGTCAAAGTCAAGGGAGGAAAGTCAAAGTCAAAGTCAAGGGATAAGGATTGAAAAATATCTTATCCACAGAGGATAAGGATGACAACTCAGAGGATAAGATTGACAACTCATAAAGCAAAAAGGAAAATCTTATCTACAAAGGATAAGGATGACAACTCATAGGAAAAATATCTAAAGTCAACATGACTTTTTGATTTTAGGCTCTCAAAAATTTATAAATAAGAGGCCTTTTTTGTTGCAAAGTATTGGAAAAATTTATTGTGACAAAGTGACATTCAGTCCTTTAATTTTTTCAATCAAAATCAGGTCTCTACTTTTGTAATCTTCTTCATTAATTGCATTTTCAACTTTGTTTCACTATGAAATAATGGTTGATTGTATGCTTGTGATGTAATATTTTGTTGTTTTTCTAGAAAACAGTCATTGTACCAGCCTTCAGTGTTTCAAAGATCAGTATTTTGCCTCTATTTGTTTCAATTTTCTCTATGTATGAAAGAAAAGCAGGTATTATTGTGAGTTCTATGACTCCTTGAATGCTGCTGTTCTAACTTTACCTCCAAAGTATTGTTGCAAATTATTGTGTGAAGCTTTAGATTGAGATTCATAGGTTGCGTTGCTGAAATGAAGTAGAAATCTACTATATTTGGTGTATCATCTCCATTTTCCGTTTTATTTTTAGATTCTTATATCTTTCTCTTCTCTTTTCCCAACAAGGTTCTTTAGTTAGAGTTAATCTTTTAGGTGATTTACCAAGAGGAAGCCGCCCTTTAATCGAAGGTTGACCTCGAGTTTCGCGAGTCCCACAACTCGAGAGGTCATCCCATGTTTCACAGGATAGCTGGATTCAAGATTTAGCAGGGTGCATATTCTAGGTGATAACAACACAGTAGGCCAAGATGCGTCCAGTTGTCCTACGGCTGGAATTTTCTGCACTTATCACAGGGTACTTGCATGCAAATGGTATCTAGTAGGAGTCTAATGGCGTGCTTTGTCATGTAGAACCCCTTGTGCTTCAAGCATAGGAATTCTCGTATCCTCTCAAAGAGTTGTACCCCAAATTAAAAATTTTGCTACACTTAGGCATTTTGAGGAAATGGTTAAAAGTCTTGTTAAAAAAGGTCAAAATTGGGGTTTGCATGTCTTGCATGAGGGTCAAAAACACAAAATATTTAAAATCTGGCGATCTGGGTCTGCTTAGAGCGACCAAGCCTACAAAACCCAGATCTCAGTTTTTCGGCCTTACTTTTTAGGAAAATTGCTATTTTTAGAAACTTTCTAAAAATAGAACTTTTTATGGGTTTTTCTGGGTTTCTTTCAAAACAGTCTCCTCGTCTGGTCAGGTCAAAGTGTTCAATCAGTGTGTCTCCTAGGAAGCGAAGAATGGAGAAAGGGAGTTGTGAAAGTTGGAAAATGCAAAATTTTGACTAAGTCTGAAAACTTCAAGTGCCCCAGTTTAGTCTAGGCACCCAAACACTCGTGCCTTAGAAAAATTTTCATCTCCAACAAGTGAGGCAAAGGCAAGCACATTGAATGAAGGAGAAAGTTGAAAATTGCAAAATAAAAACTAAGTCTGCCAGCCATGGGCCCCCCATAAAGAGATAGGCGCCTAGCTTTTCAGGAGATCAAATGATGAAATTAGGGTTTGTGCTCCTAGACATTGTTGCTCAAAATCTTCTCAGCTCCTCAGTCATCAGATCACCCAGTCAGCCTGAATCATAGATTGAACGAAGAGGTCACAACCAAGAGACAAAATGCAAACCAGGAAAATAACAGAAAATATCCGAAGTCTGGGAACTCTAGGCGCCCCAGGTGGCCAGGGGCGCCCAGCCTTTTGGAGGACCTAATCCAACAATTAGGGTTTGCAAATATGCTCAATCTCTTCAAGATTCTGTTAGCTTCGCAGTGGATGTCTTCGTCAGATCATCAAACTTGTTAATCACCGACAAATCCAGATCAAACTGAAGACATAACATGAAGGTTCAAGTTTGAAGAATGAAATTCAAGTAAAAATGTCTAGTCTGGAGGAGTTGGGTGCCCCAACTGGCCAGGGGCACCCAAGGTTTTGGAGGCCTAAATGAGTGAACTTGCAGTCGACATCTCCAGCATGACTTCTTTAGATTTGAAGCAGCTCTCCAACGAAACCATCAGCAAGTCCATCATAATTGACAATCACCAAATATCGAAGGCGGAAAAGAGGGAGAAACATGAGTAAAATGTCAAAAGTCAAAAGCAAGGGTGAAAATTGTAGAATATAAACTAACTCTGGGGGAGTTGGGTGCCCCAGCTAGCCAGGGGCGCCCAAGCTTTTGACCCCCAGGATGCAGCTTTCAGGAGACATCACTCCCAAGAGATCCGCCTCAAATTCAAATAAGCTACATAACGGAGCTATCAACCAGATCATCGGACCTCCTGAACTCCCAGAATCATGAACTCATCAGAAGAACAGAAGAGAGTGATATGTTGGGAAAATATTCTATGGAAAGCTTAGGTGCCCTAGGCGATCATGGGCGCCCAAGGATTTGAGGCCTCAAATCAACTTTTCTGAAGATGCAACATCCAAAGGACCCCCCTTAGAATCAGTCAAGCTATCCAACGAATCTGACAGCTAGTCAATCGAGTCAATCTAACTCTCAGAATATCAAGATCATCTGAAGGTTTGAAAGCAAGTATAAAATTTAAAAATCATGAAAAATGACTAACACTGGTGATCATGGACGCCCAACTTTTTGAATGGTCAAATAATGTTTTTATTCAAAGTTGCCTCCAGGATAATCTTTTCAAAATCAGTCAGGCTCTGCGATGGACCACTACATCAGTTCACAAGATCCTTCGAGCATCTAGAAATCAAATTCAAACAAAGGTCAAAATCAAGCAAAAAGATGAAATTTCAAGAAAATTGGCCAAGTCTAAAGAAGAAAAATGCCCCTAGGCAAGAAAGGCGCCCAAGGCTCGATGCCTTAGTAAATTTTTCAGTTTTCATCATGCATCAATTAAAAAGTGTCCAAGTTCAACGAACCTGCTCAGGATTGGCTTGGAAAGTTTTAAAGCAGAGAATAAATTTTTTTATTTATTCTCTAAACCTATTTAAGACGTCCTTGCCTTCCATTATTCACTTTTTGCAGGTTGGCGTCTAGAGCAAGAAGTTTTTCTCTTTTCTTTCAATGAAAATTTGAAGACCCAAACGACATGTTTTTTCAGTGTTCTTCATGGTTTCGAGATCAGTGAGCAAAAAGGAACGTTTTTTCGTGCTCCAAACTTCTAGGGCGTTGCTTTTTCAAAATAGTCACTCAGCATTTTGCATTTCTGATCACATGGGTTTCTCCGCTTTTTCATCCTCTTCAACATTGAGAAACTTTTCCCTCTTCTTGAAACTGCTTTTTGGCCGCTTTTTTAGGATGGATTTAGCTTTTTCAATTTCTGAGCATTTGGGTTTCTCCAGCACATGATTTTCAACAAAACCCAGGTCCTAGCTTTTTTGGAGAAACTGTTTTTTCAAGGCAGATCAACATTCTATTTTTAGCAACACTTTGGCGGATGTGGATGAGATTTAAAGCAGCAATCATCTAGAAGCTTTCTTCCAACTTTCTTTCTATTCTTGTCTCAATTCTTATCCACTCTCTTATCCACTCTTTGAAGAAGAGAAAAAAAACAAGTTATAATAGTTGGCTCTTTCCCAGTTTTTCTGCTTTTATAGTTTGTTAGATACTTATCTTGTTTTAGTTTAGAAATAAAGCTTGCATGTCGACAAGTCTGTTGTACCCAAATCAAATTTTTTGCTTCATCAAGGCATTTTGCATAAAAGAGTCTAAACCTTGTTAAATGATGTAAAATACAGTTTTGGGCAATATCAAGCATGGAGTTTTTGTCAATATTTTGTCAGTCAAAGTCAGTTTTATTGATCAGAACCTGATGCAGAGACTCAGAATGGAGCATTTCACGATGGAGGAGCGTCTCACGACAGCATTTCACGTTGCACATGGTCATTTCAGTGGTCAAGACAGAGTTTTTAATGGTTAAATTATGAAGATTTCTCAGAGAAAAGCAAAAAAGCGCACCTGTAGCTCAGGGGCGCCCTTCTTTTTGAAGGTCAAGATTTTGTTGAAAGTACTCATAAGTACAGTCAATCTCTTCAGAATTGGTCTGGCTATCCGATGAGCTATCCAGCAAAGCTTTCTGAAACCCGTAGCTCCGGCAACTGGCAACAGAAGTTGAAATTTCCAAAGTTTCACATATGAGAAATTTGTCCTTTTTCAGCAAAAGCGCGCCTGTAGTTTGAGGGCGCCCTTCTTAAAGAGGGGGTGGATCTTGGTACTTCTGGTGGCTGATGCAGTCAATCTCTTCATGACTAGTCTGCTTATCTGACGAGCTATCAAACACAGTCATTCGAGTCCCAGAGCTCCGACAGTCGACGTCTGAAGATGAGCTTATAATGGAGATTTCACATCTTTGAGCTTCTTCCTTGCGTTTCCAGTGCAACTATAGCTCAGGGGCGCTTGTCAAAATGACCCTTAAGATGGTCCAGTTTGCTGATGAGGTCTTCTTGACATCAATACTACTCTAGTCCAGCTTCGCGTTGCACCAAGTTGCCTGTTAATCCGACGTTCCAGGTGATCGTGGCAGAGTTTCTACCAAGCACGTAAATAAGTGGGCGGACTGGCATAAAATTTTCATTGTATTTCTACAGTCCAGAGGCGCCTAGCCTTTAGGCCTGTCAGATGAGGTCGTTCGCGTTCGAAGTCTTCATGAGACTTGAGCATAATTACTTTATCTATTCAACAAGCCCAGCCATCAGCCTTCGGGATTTGGCAGATGCTCGTACGTGCGAGGTCTTTGGCGAAATGCTGAAAAGTTAAGACATCCGGAAAATGGCCAAGTATGGAGCGTATATTTTAAATAAAATACGCACTTACATTTTTGAGGTCTTAGAAGCAGTTTTCTTGCTTCGTCACCTCTAGAGATGTCTCTTGTAAGTCCTTCCGGCTACGTGTTGAGATAGATAGTGCTCGAATCGGGTTATCTCAGCTCCAGATATCAGAGGTCAAAGTAGGGTATCTGGTTGAGAGTTCAACTTTCGTCAAAATGGTGTCAGTGCAACTGAAGGCCAGGGGCGCTTTTACTTTTGAGGTCCTTAATGCACTTTTCAGATGCCTTGTGTACAGTCGTTGGATGCAGAATGTCTCCAGGCATGCAGTGAGTTTGGTTGCCTGTCAGCAGGGTTCACCGTTCGCCGTCAGCAGCCGTTTGAAGTGTCAAATGGCAGTTTAGGAAAATGGTTTAAGTGTGGAACCTGTAAATGAATTTAATCAGGGGTGCCTCATTTTTCAGGGTGTTAAATGATGGATTTTGCAGTAGTGTCTCCCAGCAGAGATTTCTTCCTTGTTCAGTAGGCTTTCCGATGAATTCTCCAGCTCAGTCTCAGCATCTCCCGGTCACTCAGAAATCAACGTCGAAGATGGCCAGTCATGACTTTGCCGTCAGCTATAAAATAGGAAGTTAATAAAAAGTGCAATATCTTGAGCAAATAGCCGCCTATGAGCTCAAACGATGACTTTTCGGAGTCAGTGAAGTCTAACGGTGAATCCTAAAGCTTCATTCGAATTGTCAATTGAAGTTAGATAATTTTTAATATTTATTTTGCATTAAAAGGCGAATTTCTGTAATTGGCGCCCTTGCAAATTGCATAATGAATATTTTATTATTTGTTGTACCCCAAAATTAAAATTTTTGTTACACTTAGATATTTTGAAGAAATGAGTAAAAGTCTTGTCAAATCAGTCAAAAAGGTCAAAATTTGGGTGTGCATGTCTTGCATGAGGGGTTAAAACGCTAAATTTTCAAAATCTGACGATCTGGGTCTGCTGAGAGCAGCTTAATCTACAAAACCCAGATCTCAGTTTTTCATCCCTAAATTTTAGGAAAACTGCTATTTTTAGAAATTTTCTAAATTAGTAACGTTATATGGGTTTTTCTGGGTTTCTTTCGAAACGGATACTGGAAAATTTTTCTAAAAATAGAAAATTTCTAAAAATAGAAAGTTGGTCCAATAGGGTCCGAACTGATTTTGATTGGCTCAAAATACGTCCATATCAGGCTGGTGCAGTTAGAATCTTAAAATAATCAGTTTTGCCCTACTGGGTCTATTCCGCTTTTCAGAAGCATATCTGGAGCTCCGAGATCATCAATGGAGGTCGTTCGGCTACCAGGTGTCAGTTTCAGCATTCAAACTTTCAGCGGAAGGTGAAACGATGAACATGCATGAAGAACGATAAAGAAAATTGGAAAATCATGAAAATTTTCCAACTCTGCTGAGTTTAGGCGCCCCTGTTGAAGAAAGGCACCCACCTTTTTAGGTCACCAGATGAGTGAATTAGGGTTTGGACCTCCAATGGAAGTTGCTTAGTATTCAGTCAGCTTCGCGATGGATATCCCCGTCAGAGCATCCGACAATCCAGTCCCCGACAAATTTGAGTCAAAGTGGAAGATATAGAATGAAGATCTGAAACTCGAAGAAGAAGATTAAAGTAAAATTTTCTAAGTCTGGAGAAATTGGGCGCCCTAGGTGAAGAAGGGCGCCCAACTTTTCAAGGGTTCAAACAGGTGAATTTGCAGTCAAAGTTATAACGAGATGTCTTCAGAATGCAATAGGCTTTCTAGTGAGCTATCCAGCACGACAAACGGAGCTCGCAGTCATCAGATTCAAAGAGCTGAATAGAGGGTCCGATGAGAGTTGAAAAGAGAAATCCGAAAGCAAAGGTGAAAAATGTGAAAAATAAACTAACTCTGGTGAAACTAGGCGCCCCAGCTTGCCAGGGGCACCCAAGCTTTTGAGGACCTGAAATCCACTTTTTGGCATAAGTGTTTCCAGAAGACCCCTCCTGAAATCATCTCAGCTTTGCAACGAGCCCAAACATCCATCAATCCGACGCCCAAGACTCTGAATTCAACAAAGATCACCTGTAGGAGTGAAAGACATGAACAAAATTGAAAATTTTCTAAGTCTGGAAGAAGTGGGCGCCCTTGTTGAAGAAGGGCGCCCAAACTTTTGAAGCTCATGATGATGGATTTTGCAGAAGTAGCATCCAAGAATGCCTCACCAAAATCAGTCTGGCTATCCAACGAAATATTCAGACAGTCAGTCAGATCTACATAGCTCCCGGAATCGAAGATTCATCAGAAGATCAAAGGGAGAAGGAAGAACTTGGAAATCATGAAAATGGTTCTCTGGGAGAAATGGGCGCCCCTGGAAGGAAAAGGCTCCCCTAAATTCGGAGGTCGAAATGAAGTCTTTCGTCGGGGGTGCCTCCAGAACTTCTTTCTCAGAATCAGTCAGGCTCCGCCGTGAATCATTCAGCTCGCCTGTCGGGTTAATCTGTCAACGAGAAATCAGAGGCGAAGTAGCATGTGAAAATGAAGGAAAGTTGAAAAGGTCAAAATTTTGACTAACACTGGAAGAAGTGGGCGCCCCTGTTGAAGAAAGGCGCCCAAAGTTTCATGCCTTAGAGAATTTTCAAGAATTTTCAAAATTTTCAAAATTACAAAAGGAGAATGGCGTCCAAGTTCAAAGAGATTGAATTTAGGGTTTTGGAAATAAAAGCAAAAAACAAAGCAAAACCTAAATCAAACCCTAAGTCTATTTAACATCATTCTTTCATGTATTTTTCATTATTTTTGCAGGTAGCCTTCAGAGGAGAAAGTTGGAGCAGCAAGTTTGAAGAATTTTTGTGATTCAAAAATAAATAGTTGCTGGTTTTACATCAGATTTTTCAGACCAGCAAGCATAAACCCTTGCTTTTTCATTCTTCTTGTTCCAGAAGATCAAATTTTTCAAGTAGAAGGCCAAGGCTTTCCATTTTTCAGTCATCTGGGTCTTTTTGCCTCAATCTTCTGAAGAATTTTTCAAGAACTTCATCAAGTTGCAGCGAGTGCTTTTATCTTGCATGTCAGTGAAAACCTCAGTGCATTCAAATTTCATCCATCTGGGTCCTTTCCAATCAGTCTTCTGAAGAAAACCCATATCGCAGTTTTTTTCAAGAAAATTTCAAAACCTAGGGTTGGCTGCTTTTTCGATCAAACCTCAGGGTTTTGCAAATCTAATCAACTGGGTTTATTTCTAATCTTCTTCTAAACAAAACCCAGATGCCAAATTTTTTCGGGAAAATTTGAAGAAATTAGGGTTTGCTGCTTTTTCCAGCAAAATTCAAAATTTTCAAAAACGGACGATCTGGGTTGTCTTGTATCGATATTTTGAACAAAACCCATATCTCAGAAAAATTTCGCAAAAAAATTTGTCCGGAGACACAAAAATCAGCATTCTAAAAATAGAAATTGTTCAAGACTTGTCGAACCAAGGCGAGTTTACAGTCATTCTTCGAGTTTTCTGAAATGGAGTACACTCCTAATGTTTTCAAGTCCGAATCAGCTTCTTTCACAATTATATCAAAACAGTTGAGACAGACTTGCATCATGTCAAGCCGGTGTTCGATCTACATGCCTTGAAGAGAGCAGGCAACACTTCAATCAAGAACTTGGGACATTCTGGACTCCTCGCAGCAGCATCAATTCCTATATCAGTTCAGAGCCTTGAGTTCGTAATCACTTGCATTAAGCATTACAACCCGGCTACTAGGGAGATCCAGTCAGCAGACGGTAGATTGATTTGCAGTCTAAAGCCTGATATGGTCGAAAGGTGTTTTTCCATTCCCCCGTGGCCTGAAAGCGTAACTCTTTCAAGGGATGAATGCGAAAGGATGTGGAATATGCATAAAGATAAATATAGCAAGAAGATTGCACAGAGATGGATGAAAGAAAAACATAAAACATTGCCCAAGAATGTCGGGCGAGGGGAGTTGAAGGACGAGGTTGCCATCATCATCACTTTGCTCAACAGGGTCACTGGCTCAGAAGATACCACCAAGTTCCAACCTTGGATGTTTTATGCCATACCTCACATCATGAAGAAGACCGAGTTCTATGATTGGCCTACTTTGATTAGTGACTGCCTACATCAGCAAATAACAGAATACTTCCAGTTTCATGTATTCCACATGGTGTCATACCTAGTCTACCTGGTGGCCTCTCAAGGTCAATTCAGAGGGTTGAACACCGAGGGATCATTGAGCGTACAACATATATATAACTATTATCTCCAGTTGGAATTCACAAAGTCGTTGCACCACTACAAAAGGGTGAACGAGGCATTCTTGATGTACACAGTGCGGGACTTAGACAACGAATTGCACGTCCGCATCTCTTCAGTTGCCAGGGCAGCAATGGCGGAGTGGGCGGATTGGTTTATACAGTTTCCTACCTTTACCTATCTCAGGGTCTATGGTTATTCAGGGGCCCCACTCATGTTGCCAAGGTATCCGTCAGATGAGGTCATCTTCATGGAATTCTTGAGGCAGGCTCACGGTGTCCACAAAGTCTTGAGGAATAGAAAGAAACCCTCTCTTCAGTTTCCATTAGGGTTGGGTATTTATACATGCAGGACTGCTGCAGATGCCAGGACAATTGGAGAAGAGTTAGATAAATTCGGCCTCAAATCTTACAACGAGAGACGGTCATTTGATCCTCATGGTGTCTACGCTGGCCGATTGGAGAAGAACTATAATCACATAGCTGCACTTGAAGATTTTTGGGCTAATTGTGCAGATGAGTTTGAAGTGCGAAGGCGTAGTTACAGCAAGCTAACTCTCCATCAGATGAAAGACTGCTTAAATGAAGATATAGAAGGGCTCTCTGATGATGACGAAGATGTGCTTCTCCCGATGTACACTTAGAAACGAATCAAGGATCAACCCTTACCACAAGTTAATTGGGCAAACAAGGAATCTCTTTCAGTCGAAGACAGAACAAGACAAGTCATTGAGCATAGTAAGGTTTTCTTAGTGCTTAAAAGGAAGAACTCCATTCCAGTAGCATAGCCGCCAAGGATAATTCCCTCTTCTTCCAGAGCACAGTCGAAGGGAAAGGGTAAAAGTCAGTCTCAAGATGGCGTCAAAGGTTGTAGATCAAATAAAAATGTAAAAAGAAGGTTGGATTTCTCAGGCATAGTCATACAGGAGCAGCCTACAATTGATTCAGAAGTTCCTCCTGACGAGCCCGTACCTCAGAATGAAGCAGAGGATCCACCTTCAACACATGTTTCTGTACCTTTGACGGGTTCTTCACCAATTCACATTGATCTTGATATCGAAGATGATGAAGAGATTGCAGCAGTACCTCCTGAGGAAGTTAGTAAAGATACTACTGTGTCTTGGCTTGAGAACTCCTTAGCAAGGGTTAGGAGAAGGCCTTCATATCAAGTGAATGTTGATGATCTCAATAATATCTATAAGGAACCTCCTAAGAAGAAGGCAAAGAAGCAAGTTCACTTTGATAGGAATCCTGACAATGAGATAGTCATAGAGACTGCAGTGACCCTAGAAGATAAGAATAGGGATGTGGTAAATATGGATGATTTCGTCATGGTCAAGGCTAATCTCGGTAGAAATACCAGACATGCAGATTTGAGTCTCTTCAAAGTTGTATCCGAAAACCTTCAAGAAAGAGTGCTTAAAGACGAAGAAGACAAGGCAGCCCTCAAGGCTGAAAATCAGCAGCTCAGGCTTTTCATTTCTAACCTTGTTCATGGTTCTTCGCAAGCAACCCAGTTGCTGCCCCAGGTCTTGGAGACACCAGCTGATCATCAGCAGTTAAGACAGCTGGTCATATGTGGGAAAGAGACTCAGGAGTGGATCGAGAGCTTCATTGTCAGAGGAAGGGAGATCTTGGCACAAATGTTCTAGTTAAGGGAAGGCGCTCATAAGTTGCGTCAAGGTATCCAAGGATTTGAACAGACACTGGCTGAAGTAAAACCGAGACATGAGATTATCATTGCTGATTTAAACACGGCTTACAGTTCAGCAGTTTCCAGAGAACACGAAACAAATCCTTGCCTGGAGGGAGCGTCACGTTTTCAAACTTAAAACCTATGAGAGGATATCTGAAGAATTCATTGTCTACAGACAAAGGGTGGTTGAAGCTCTTCTTTTCATCAGCGAATTCGTCATAGAGATCCCCTCTCCGTACAGTCTTGAAGACGGTTCTTACGTCGGGCTTGAGGAGGTGCAAAATCAGTTCCAGAGTGTTGTTCACAGTTGCAGTCCAGTTGGCGGAAGGATAGGCCATATTTCAGTGATGTTAGCAAAGTTCGATAAAGCAGCCAATGAGGTTGAAGATTTCCTAAGATCTATTGCAGATGCTGAAGATATTCTTGAAAAGCGGTGCTTTGCTGTTGATGGCATAGATGCACCGAACCGAGACACAATCTCTAACTTCCTAGCGGATGTGATTGAGCTTTAAAGCGGCTTTCTTCTAGAAGCTTTCTTTCCCGCTTTCTTTCTGTTCTTGGAATAATCCTTATCCATTCTTTGAGGATAGAAAGAAGATAAGATGTAATAGTTGCCGTTTCCGCTTTTTCTGCTTTCTAGGGTTTTATCTTTCTAGATTTAGTAATAAAGCTTGCTTGCTGAGCAAGCCCTAGATTGTGAAAGCAAGGAGATTTTAGGGTTCCCTACTCCTCTGCTTCTCTATAAATAAGAGCCTTTGCTCATTTAGTTTCTTTTAACGGTTATTTTCATAGCAAATTGCGAGCCTGAATTGCAGCAAATTGTTATTCAGTTTCAGTTCACTTAGTTTCAACCGTGCTAGTGAGAACAAAACGCTGAGCCTATTGTGCCTTCTATTTGTTGCTCAAGTATTGTTCATTTGTGTTGTGATAAGCAAATTGTTGAGCCTCTTTAGCCAACAAGGAGTCAGTGTGATTGCTGTTTTCTATTGTGTTAAGAACAAGTTTGCAAGCCTCCTTAGCTGCAATTTCTTGTTCAAGGCATGTTAGAAGTGAGCTTTGTTTCAAAGATTTGAGTAATAAAATCATGAGCCTCTTTTGCCTTGGTCTAAAATCTCAGATTTCCGTTATCTATGTTCTGCTTTTATGATCTTTATTGCAGCTTGCAGTGAAGTGTTAGGTGTTTGTTGAAAAAGAGATTATTGAAGTATTTTTGTCAGAAAATCTACGTTGTTAATTTCTAACTTCTCTTGCTCTGCTATTACTTGAGAGGTTAGGAACGTCTTTCGTTTAAGTTAGTCGTAGTTGAACTTCTTATCAGAAAATCTCAGCTGTGGCGTTTGTGTTTAAAAAACCTTGTGCTCTAAGCTGATCAAAAAGATAGGAAACTTAGTTTTAGTTTACTTTCTTTCAAACACCATCAGCAAGAGGGAGCTTCCCCTCCTAATTTGAAGAGCAGTTTATCTGTGCATAGCTATCCGTTTTCAAATCCGCATTCCAGAGGTGCGAATTTAAACGCCAACATTATTCAAACTTCGAGTCAGTGGCAGTGAAATTGAAAAGGGACCAATTGGAAGGCTTCTATTTCAATCAGGGTTTTAAATCTTGCAGTTCACAAGTTGGTACGAATTTCTTCTTATTTAAACATGGCGCCTTCATTTGTTATTCACCAAGTCTCGAGAAATTCGTATTTTTCAAGAAGAATTCATAATTCTTAAGAGAAATTCATATCTTTAAAGCAAAATCCGTATTTCTTCAAGGCGAAAGGAAAATTCGAATTTTATCAAGAAACAAAGGCGTATCTTCAAGAGGAGTTGGTATTTTATCAAGAAAAAGGCGCAACTTCAAGACAAATTCATATTTTTCAAGCAAAGGCGAATTCTAGAAAAGCAAAGGCGAATTCCTCATCAATTTACAAAGGCGATTTTATAAAACAAATCTTTTTGCAGGTTAAAAGTTCACAATTGTCAGCAATTTGAAGAATTCAAGGGTGATTTTCACAAAAGAAGAGCATACAAAAAACGTCTTTTTCCTCCTTGTTTCTCAAATTTCTCTCAGATTCCAATTCGCATGTTCCCGAAATTGGCAAATTCGACAAGTTCAAACATCTGGATCATTTCTATATAATTTCCTCAAGTTAAAATCGTGCGCTTGATTTTTTAGGAATTTTTAACTTCAGAACATTCGTTCTTGAGTTTCTAATTTTCTCAACTGAAAAGTCTTTGCATGATCAAGTAGAAGTCATATTTTCGCATATCTGACGTTCTGGGTTGTCTTAGAATCTTTTTCTGGAAAAAACCCATATCTCAGATTTTTCGTCGAAAATAACTCTTCGAAAGGCTATTTTTAACTCTCGCAAGCTATTTTTAGCTTTCCAGAAATCTTGTCAGAACATAGTCGAGTTCACAGTCAGCAGGCGAGTTTTTCAAAATGCAGTACACTCAGCTCGAATACAGGGCCAAAACAGTCCTTACTCATGACTTCCTTAGGATGGTTGAGACAAATCTTCACAAAGTGTTGCCAGAAGCAGTTCTAGATCCGGTTAAGATCAGAGCTTCGATTATTCAAAATATTGAGCAGTCTGGCTTATTAGAGGCCGCTTCCATACCTATCTCCGTTCATTGTGTTGAATTCGTGATGGCTTGTATTAAGCATTACAATTCTACTACTTGTGAGATAGTGCCAGTTGATGGACGAGTTATTTGCAGTCTCAAGCCTTTGGACATTGAAAGAAGTTTTGGCATTCCTCAACACCCGAACAGTCTAGTTATTTCCATGGAGCAGTGTGAGCAGGCATTTGTCGCTGATGTGGACAAGTGTAAAAAAAAGATGGTAGAAAGATGGTTAAAACAAGCGAAGAACAAATTGCCAAACAATGTGGGTCGTGGTGAATACAAGGATGAGTACGCGATTCTAATCACACTCCTGAATCGGGTCTCAGGTCAAGCACATACGAATGTTTTCCAGCCTTGGATGTATTACATTATCGGTCGCATCATTTTTGGGCAGGAGCATTATGACTGGGCATCCTTCATCAGCGATATTCTCCACAAGCAGATCACCGGTTTCCTAGTTGCCCATGAGTTTCACGTGTCCGTATGTCTTGTACTTGATCGCTTATCAGGGTCAGTTTCGAGGATTAAACAAAGTGGGCATTCTCAGTGTTCAGAAAGTCTACCAGTATTATGATCAGCTTGAGTTCACTAGGGCTGAACGTCATTTCAAGCGTGTTCATGAGGCTTTTCTGACTTATACAGTGAGAAATTTGGACCGGGAGTTGCACGTCCGTATCTCGGCAATTGCTAGGGCAACGATGGATGGATGGGCAGATTGGTTTATTCAGTTCCCGACATACACCTACATCCGAGTATACAGATTTACAGGAAATCCAGCTATGCTTCCACGTTATCCTTCGGATAAGACAATCTTTCAGGAGTTGCTGAGACAGATGCATGATGTTCATCGTCTTTTACGCCGCAGGCACAGACCATCTATCAATTTTCCTTTTCAGTTTGGAATGTATTGGTGCAAGACGGCAATTGATGCCAAAGTTGCAGGACAAGAGCTCGAGAAATATCATCTTAAGTATCTTGTTGAAGCATGTGCCTATGATCTTTCAGGTCATTATATAACTCGCCTTGCTGGAAGCACATATCATGAGCCTTCTATGGAGGATTACTGGGCAAATTGCGCAGATGACTTCAAGGTTCGCAGACGTAGCTACGACCGCTTCTCTCTCTCACAGATTTTTGTTTTCTTGTCAGAAGATGTGGGAGGTTTATTAGATGATGAGGGAGAAGTTCTTCCTCAGTTTTTCAGAGAGCAGGTTGATACACAACCGTTGCCAGCAGTTGATTGATTGTAATGAACTGGACCAATTTTTTTTTTTGATTTTTTCACAAATGATTACAATGCAACACGCACCCGTTAAGGTTAGCATAAACCAAAACGATGCGGAAAGTAACTCTAACCAGAATGTACAACAGGATCTCGATGTGGGCAAGGTGTGAGCATTGGTCAGAGGATCTCAAAGGAAAATGCTGAACAAGAACTCTAACCAAGAGATGCGCCGGTGAACGACGAGCATTCGGTCAGAGGATCCCTATCTATTGCATTACTGAAAATTAGCTCAACACCAAGTATGTGCTACTCAATCCATGATGGATAAGAGGCGACCATATGGCGGAGACTTAGGAAATTACAATGCAAAATAAGTAAATAGGCGGCAAGCCAGCCTCTTCCACTTATTCAGTGGGCAGATACAAACATTGAATTTGCAATAATATTAAAGTTGCTGATAGTACTACTGTTCAGCTTACAATGCGTGAAGTATGCCTGCAATATCAGAAATTTAGAAGTCTTTAATCCAAGCAATGTTAATTGAGTCTTCCACAATGATCTCCAAGGCTTTCTAACACCATCACAGCTCTAAAACCCACCCAAAATACAGACTGTTATGATTGTAACCAGGTCTGAAACTAACAATCAGCAACAGAGAAAACCAATTGAAATGAACACAGCTCACCCAATACTCAACCAAATGATCCCAAATGAAATGCAATAGCTCCTTATAACCAGGGCGCCCAAGTAAGACACAAGAAACAGACCCAATCTGCAATATTTTATTTTCTCACGAATCCCAATGCAAGTACAAAGGTACGGCCCAAGAGAAAGGGCGATTTTCTTCTATAAAAATCAGCACTTGTTTTAAAATTATGAAACCTTGCAAAAGATGGCGCCTTAACTAGACAAATGATAATATGAAATACCCAGAACAAAATCTTTTTGTATTTTTGAATTATGAGCAAAACATGCCTACAACAATGCCTCATCAGCAACTCTAAAACATGACAAAATGCTTGAACAACATCACCAAATGCAATAGAACTCAACTACAATGCAAAACTACTAATTACAAGCTAACCTCTCAACTAGTTGCTATCTTTCAAGCAAGAAGATGAGCCAATGCTAGGAGGTGTGCTTTCCTCGAAGCGAGTGCCTGAAGTCAATCTAGCAGCATAACGGTGTAGTAGACAAAAGATCCCAAATGAAGAGCTAAGGCCTGATTAAATAGACGAGAGAGAAACATCTAGAAGCTTCCAGAGGGCGCCCAAACCCTAATTTCAAATTCACCTTTTCCCTCCAAAAGATGGCGTCCTTTTTCATCAATAAAATATTTCACTTTTTAAAATAAAATCAATCTCTCAAAAAGGCGTCCCATTTCTTAGTCTCAATATTTGACATTAAAATTATAATTTATCTCCTTATGACGCCTTGACCCTCAAAAGTCCCCTTTTTAAGAACAACTTAAAGTTGTACTGCGAGGCAAGGGGGTATAATATTAAAATAATAATATTATAATGAAAATACTTATCTCTCCAAGAAAAATGCGCCCAAGGCCAAGAACTGAAGTGCCAGCTGAAACAATTGAAGAAGAGGTCCAACTGAACTGAACCCAAACTGTCCACTGCTAGAAATAGAATTTACTAAAAATAGTAAATTCGAGTTCCGAATGCAACACACCACTGCGAAGCTCTCGAAACCAGAGAAAGAATCCGTCAGATCCCAAACTCCAAGCAACAACCTCCTCCAAACTAGGAAACCCTAATTTCACCATCCGCATAGCCTCGGGTCTCGAATAGGCCAACGGTCAGAAACGATCACCGCTGAGAAGGGGACATTACATTGGTACGCCAAGTAATACGCAACGGTCAAAGAGAGCTCAAGTAGAGTTATTCAGAACAGTATACTTTACCTCGACAGCAAGAAGACAAGGAGGGTAAGTGTGCCTAGAGCAGAGCCGCCAGTGGTGAATCCTTCGCTACCTTCCTTGTTAAAACCTAAGCAGAAGAAGAGGAGTAATCCTCCTAAGAAAGGCCAAGCACCAAACAGTTCAAAGGGCAAGGCGCTTGCCACTGTTACACACACAGAGCCTGACAGACAGCCGGTTATGTTGACGTGGTTTTTGAGACCGCACCAACACAGAACAAAGTTTCCCAATGGACACTCTATTCTCTCTTGAACAAAGTATTCAGCGTGCTAAGATTGCAAGTAAGATCACGCTTTCAACTCCAAGGTTCTTGAAATGCGAATAGACCCAGTTTGGTTGATGTGTATATGTTGTGTTCTTACGAGGGGACTTACGTAATTGTTCTGAATGAGTGCAATAACAACCAATATATGCTTTTGGAAGGGACTTTTATGCGAATGATTTGGCTTTAGCGTGCAAATTTCCTAAAACTAACCAAGATTATGCAGAATTTGAATGGCTGCAGAGATTTCTAAAATTTAAATTCTAATCTAAATGCAAATGGGTGTTACGCTCAACTTGAATGAACTTCGAACAAACCTTGCCTAGCCTCCTATAGGACAGCGTTAACAAAGTAAGTGCAATCTTCAAAGGATAAGAAAAATGTTCAAATCACAATCCAATGATGCAATTACCATCACAACGATGCATAACTACACATGAATTTCGATCGAAGTTAAGTGCAAAATGTTCCAGTTGACCACGCAGGACGAGCTTACCATCAGTAAGAACGTTAGTGGTATGGATAAAAGAAGTCCACTTACATCAAACATAAACATCCATATCTAATTACTAGCATGAGATTAAGTCCTAATTGAAGTCAAAGGAAGAAGAAACCTCACAAACTACTCAAAACAAAGTTTGAATTCACCATCAATGAAATGCTTTATTAAGAATAGCCTTTGTGACAATCTCTTACAAAAATTCTCAAAGGGAGAATTCCCCTTCTTCTTCAATAATGCAAATGAAAACTACTCTAACTCAAAATTTCTACTCTCTATTCTGCTTCACTAATTGCTCACTACTCTCTGATTCTAACTATGACTACTAGAGTACAAATGAGGGGGACTCCCCCTTATATAGCTGGCCTGTCTCAACCGACGGTCCAGATCGAATTACAATGGAGGGCTCAGATCGAGCCACCTCAGCCCTAGACGAGTTTGCCCTAAAAACTGACAAAAAGTGGAGGAGTGGCGTCATAAATGCTCCAAAAATAGCAGATTCCTCCTTTGACCATCATGAGCAATTAATGCCCACTACCCTTCTAGAAGATTCTCGTCCATGACCCGGATTCCTTTGCCCTTCTCTCTGACCGCGTACGCTATGAATCATGCCAACACTGTGTCGACCTCTTCCTCAGAAATTGACAGAGTAAGATTCAGCTGATACTCCAAGATGGCCACCATTTGCTCATGTTTCTCACAAGATTTTCCCCAAGTCTCAATGGAATCTTGTGTGCTCTGAATGATTGTTGAAAACGTGGAGACGTTTTCAAAATCCAGCTGGGAAAACGTTCTCATCTCAAAAAAGAATGGCTGCAACCTCGCCCCTAACCCCTCAACTTCAACCTCCTCATGAGTAAGCCTTCTTGCGAATACTGCCTCCAACGTGTTGAGGATACTCTCGTGAATATTCCTCATAGCCCTTCTGATCCTGGAGGACTCCATAGCTGCAGTGTCAAAGAAACTCTTCCCAGTGAACGCCGCTGAATGCCATCCACGAAAATCATACCTATCACCCGCTTGGATTACCCCTTCATTCACCAGAGTTTGCGTGGGCACACACATCAAGACAGCAAGGCGAGGGATAGTTTTATCCTGAAAGATATGGGTATCTCCCCAGGCTTGCTCGACGTTATCTAGGCATGAGAGAATACCAGAAGCACTTTCAAATGCCGAGACAAGATCCGCCATAAACTTCTCAGCCTCAGTACGGACACCATTTATCCACTTATCCCCTTCTCGTACAGCCCTCCTCACCTCTTCAAGGCCGCTGATCGGCTCTCGTGGCAACTCTGGTGGAAGATCTGCCGCTGGATTACCTTGAGTGACAGGATGTGCGAGATGTTGCACATACTCAACCAACGCCTTGTGCTCTTTCTTCAATCTCTTGTACTTTCCTTCCTTCTTCACCAGCCTATCCTTCAATGCCCGAAATGAACTTTCAGCTTCTTCCACTACTTGCGCTCCGGAAGGATGTCCCAACTCAACTGTGGTGATTGTATAGTTCTCCGGCATTGCATCACTCAAATCATGCTCTTCCCTTGGGACAGCGATAGGAAGGCTGCGGGAACCTGCCTCATTGGTTTCCATCCTTGTATATTTTCTTGCCCTCTTCCGCTTAGGTGACTTACTGGTTCTGTTTAAGAGTTCTTCCATTTCAACTGCCAGGTCGGCGTCATCATCTTGGTCCCTTCTGATTGCCTGTGAGAGCCAATTGCGCTGAATATCATAAATGATCAGGGGCTGCTCCTCAGTTGCTTCCACTTCCCGAACTTCTTCTCGAGCAATATTTGGTTGAGGCTCAATTATTTCGACATTTTGATCACTTCCCTCATGAGTCCCAACATCTTCCTCCCCGAAGGAAAAATCGAAGTGGGTGTCCATATCCGTTTCTTCCCCTTCATCTGGTTTACTGGCAGCTTCAGGATCATTGACACTCTGAGTATCTATTTCTCTTGGCATTGGCTGGTTGACTTCCCCAACTTCCGGCTCTACATTCCCTCGAGCCCTCTGACTAGCAAATAATGAAACTTCACGCACACTGGAAGAATGAGACACCAACTGAGTTGAGGACGTGTCCTCCGATCCCTGAGGCTCTGGCTGAACGGGCTCCCTTCTGGATTCTGGACCTCGTGTGAGCTGCTTCTTCCTCTTTGCTAACACCGGTGGCCTCTTATCACCCATGAGGTCATAAGTGAGGGCGACTGACCTTCGCCTTAACCTGTTAACACGCTCATCCACCCAAGCCCTTGTAAAGGTCATGACGGGAATAGACAGAGTGTCTAAATCCGCAATTTCTGGTTCGGCCCAATCTACTGGTGGCATCGGTGTGTTCTTCACTGCTTCATAATCTGGATGAGTGACCCTGGTATCTTCTTCGACCTGATCTGGCACCCGGATAACCTCACACTCCCTAATCAACTTGAGTGGCAGCCTCGAAAACATTCTCTTTCTAATTTCATCATCACTTCCAGCATTCGCCCAAAAGTCTTCCAGGTGAGCCTTGTGTCTGTACTCCACTCCTTGCACCGTTCCAATCATTCCCTTAGGATCAAAATCTTGTCGGCTCGTATGAAGAGTCAGCTTGTAGAATTTCAGCTCATCCTCAGCCTCTTTAGCTGCTTGCAAGGTAGGGCATTCTTCGAGTGAATTTCCCAACACAATGGGAAAGTGTAAGCCTCCCTTCTTCTTTCTTCTAATGATCTTGTCATAGGCCACCAATTGCCTGGACAACTCAAGCAATACCATTCTGTTAGTTGGATACCTAGGTAGTTTGTAGACATGTGAATCGTACCCTGGCAGCCTCAAATAGGTAAACTTTGGGAATTGGACGAACCAACACCCATATTCTTCTACCAGCATCTGCGCCTCCTCGGATATTCTTTGTTGTAACCTCTGCTGAAGGGTCCTTGTGATGTACATGGTAAAAGCATCATTTACTCTCTGAAAGTCACCAGTGTGCGTAAGATGCAACTGTCTGCAGGACTGGTGAATCTTGAACTGGTTGTATCCGCAGCCAATTGGCTCCTGGTACGCCAACCCTCTATACTTGGTCATTCGAGCAAGCATGTAAATAACATACGAGCTCATATAAAATGTTTTCGTTCTCCTGAGACTTCGGAACTGTTCATCAATATTATCACTTATCATCTTTGCCCAGTTCACTGTCTCCTTTCCCTCGAGCACCACACTGATGTAGAAGAACATCCAAGGCTCGAATACAAACGACTGCGGGCTGCCATTAACTCTGCTGAGCAGCATAATGATATCGCAGTATTCTTGCTTCAGCTCCTCTGAGATTATCTGCTTAGGCAGCCTAGCAGCAGGAGGCTTTGGCTTTCGCATCCATGTGGTGTTTATCCTCTTCATGCATTTCTCAAAGGACGTGGCGTACATCTTGTCAGCCTTTGCCTTGGATTTATACAACATATTATCTGTAGCAAATATCCCAAACGCCTCGCCAATTGCATCAGGAGCAAAGTTGGCCATGATCATACCATCCGGAGCGCTGATAGTCCGATCCTCGGAGTTGTAGAAGTTGGTGCACTCTAGGATCAACTCGGGACAACGGACTGCTGATTGGAACCCTACTGCTGCGTATAATCCGCTCTTCACAATATTGCATGATGCCTCCGTCGGGAGGTTGCCACCCTGCCCATACATTCTGCGCGTGAAGGCCTCGAGGTTGAATGGCCCAAGATTGGTGTCCGTCAGGTTTCCATACTTTGAGATGATCTTCGACTCCGGGATGAAGGACTTCTTTAGACCCTTGATAATCGCCTGCCTGGAGGCGTTCTCTTTGACAGCTTCATTGTTGGTAGCCTTAGCTCCAGCCTTGCTTGTTCCAGCAACATCGACCTTTCGTCCATCAGCCATCTGCAAAACAAGAAGCAAACATTACACTTCCAACTTTTTAAAATAAAAATCACGTGGGATGGCTGGCGGCTGGAGTTGGCTGCAAAAATAAATGCAAGTTAATAGCCTCAGCAGCCAACTTTGACTTCTCGATAATAAAACTTCAACCTTCAACATCTTGCAGCCAAAAGAAATATTCAACTCCACGTAAGAAATCAACTCCAACAATTTCAGCTTCGGAAAATGTGTTAAGTTTCAGCGCATTTAAATCAGCGACTTTGAATATTTAAAATCAGCAAGCTTTATAAATTACCAAGTTTGAAATCAGCTCTTCGACAGTTATACATCAGCAACTTCGAAGAGTTTAAATAAGTCCAAGAGTTTTAAACGAGCAAGTTCAAATCAGCAAGCCTCAACAAATTAAAATCAACTTTTCGAAAGTTATAAATCAGCAACTTCGAAAAGTAATCTCAAATCAGCACTTCGAACATTATAAACCAGCAACTTCAAAGGCCTTAACAATTTTAAATTCAATTTGATTCCAACATTCAGCAACTTCCGAAAATTTAAAGCTCAAGCAACTTCGAATTCTAACAATTTCAATCCTTCAGCATAAATAAATGATTTCAGCTTTTTCAATTTTAAACTTCGAAAACATTTCAACTTCGAAAGCATTTCAACTTCCAGCAAAACATTGAATCTCAGCAACTTCGAGTACTTACCTCAGCAACGTGAAGAAATAAAAAATGCTAAACCCTTCAAACTTTACTTCGAATCGCAGCAACTTCAAGAAATCAACTTTCAGCAACTTCAATCTCTTGCAAAAATCGAACTTAGCACCCCACTCTTTCAGCAACTCTCAAATTGAAAACTTCACAACTCAATTCACCAGCATAAATTTCAACTTCGAGTCTTGTGAGATGAGAATGAAAATCCTCAGAGTTTTATAGCAAAAGACTGGTGCTAATTTTAGCAGATGCCTTTTATTCCCTTCATAATGACTGACGTGTTTGCTAAATTTAAAAGGGAATATTCCAGTCGTCAGGCAGTTGTTATGACAATTTGCTATTCGGGGAGATTCTTTCCTCGATTTAAATTTAAAATTCCCTCCCGACTGCCAGTTACCTCCAGTAATTCCGAGAAAATCATTTTTACACTGATTTGAAATTATCTCAACTGCTTTTTAAAATGACACTTTTTAATTTATTAAAAAAAAATTTAATTTAATTGCCATTTTAAATTATTTCTCCAACACATTAAAAAAATTGATATCATCCGTCAAAACTGGCTAGGCATAATTTTATTTTCCATCCATGATTGTCTCCAAAATAAATTCCCGTGTTAAAATCATCCGAATTTCACAGTTTCATGGGTCAAAAATCGAAAGGGGGAATTTAATATTAAACTTAGGAAAATAATTAAATTAATTAATTAAATTAATTTCTCCGTCTTGCTAAGAGAAATTTTAATTTCTTCCAAATGCCATAGAGAATTCTCATTTAATCACGCTGAGGGGAAAATTTTTAAGTGCCTTCGAAGTCTAAAATTTAAAATTTAACCTCTTCCTTCAAGAGTGGGCGCACTTATACCTTAGTGTGTTCACTTTCATGCCATAGAAAACTTATGTTGCTGGGCATATTTCACATTATGAGTTTTCAATTTTGTAGCTTGGGCGCATTTAGATCATGATACTTTTAGTTTGAACGCTTAACATCCTTTTCTACCCTTACCCAAGGCGCATATGAAGGTAGGCTCTTTTAATTAATTAAGATGTTTTTTAAAACAATTTCCAACTTCCAAAGTTCCTAGGCGTAATTCATGCGTTTTTCCACGTTTGAGACTTGTTCACATCTAGGCGCAAATGGCATGTGTTGCTTTCAAATTTGTTGCGTTTGAATGATCATGAGTCAAGGCGCAAATAATTGTGTGCACTTCCAGTTTGAGATACAAGAAAAACACACAGGCAGCTTGCTATTTCTCCATAGGCACATATGAAGGTGGAGTTCTCAATTTCTTCCCAGAGGCGCATTTCATATCATCAACTTCCAATTTCGCTTTTTTAGCTTTGGGCGCATATGGCTATGTGAGTGTTGAGGTGCATGATATTTTCAATCTTAGAAAGGACTTGGCCAAGTTTCGGGTTTCTAAGCTTAAGGGCGCATTTGATATACCAAGCCTTCAATTTGGGCGGATTTTCAAACCTTCCTACTCAAGGCGCACACCATTGGGCAAGCTTTTAATTTGGGGCGCATATGGTACCCAGAGCTCCTAATGTCGTCCTTTAGAATATTCTCAAGATTCATCCCCACAGGCGCATGTGACACTAACAATCTTCAATCTTACACATTAGGCGCATACCACTTGTCAAGCTTCCAATTCCAGCCAGGCGCAAATAACTATGTGAGCTTTCAATTCGTGACTTAGGAAACTTTTACCTTTCTCATGTTGCTTTCAAGGGCGCATTTAACATAGGCCACTTTCATTTTACCCTTTTCCATACTTGTTCTTGAGCGCATTTACTACTAGGAACTTTCATTTTGAAGAGGGGCGCAAATTGACCCATGGGCGTCCAGTTTTAGCCTTGGGCGCATTTTACCCATCCTCATTCCAATTTGTGCTTTGGGCGCATTTGAGGGGGCCAACTTCCTTTTCCCGACACACAGACGTTTTTGAACTTTCTCCTGCCAAGGGCGCATATCACATGTTTGACTTTCAATTCGATGCTTAGCAATTTTCAATTTTTCACGCTTAAACTTTTTATTTTCTCCTTCCCAGGCAAAGGCGCATATGAGGGGTACAACATTCAATTTTCATTACTTAGAATTTCCTCCAAACTCATTTCTTGCCGAGGGCGCATTTTGACTTATCAACTTTCACGTTCATGCCTTAGCCAATTTCAAGCCACCCCCAGGCGCATTTGACACTTGCAACATTTATTTTGAAGAGGGGCGCATATAGCTAGTGGTGTTTTCAATTTTGGCCTAGGCGCAAATAAGGGGTCAAGCATCAAGTTTCATGAGGGGGTGCATTTGGACCCATAAGCTTTTAATTTCGCTACTTAGCCAATTTCCCATCCAATCACCAAGGGCGCATTTGAAGGGGGCTCCGTTCAATTTCTGACACTTAGTGAATTTTTGAATCTCCAACCTTCTTGGGCGCATTTGGAGGGTCAAGCTTCCAATTTCAAGTGCTTTTAATATTTTCTATCAAGCTTCAACCTCAAGGGCGCCTTTTAACCTTGCAACCTCAAGTTTTCCAGACTTAGTCATTTTTCTGCCTCTGTTCAGCCTTGAAAGCGAGTTTCAATATCAGACTTGAAATTTTATCCATTTTAGTGAATCTCGTGCCCTCTGTCAGATTTAAGTTGATCAACCCTAACTCGCCCCGTCTTTCTATTTTTAGAAAGTTCCTTGAATTTCGCGCCTTCAACTGAATTTTGACCTTGGAAAGCCTGATTTTCACCCTGCTCTGAATTTTGACTAACTTGTTATGTCAGCGCCTGATGCCTGTTTGTACCTGCTATTTTTAGCAACCTGCTAAAAATAGAAACTGTTCAGAAAGTCTTCAAACTTCACGTGTTGAATGCCTGAAACATGGTGATCGTCACTGGAAGCTGTTCGTGCTTGACCGCTGTATTGTGCCCTTGTTTTTAGGAAACCCTAATTGACCTGCTAAAAATAGCAACTATCCGATTCTCCATTCTCTGTAACTCCGTTTATCTCGAAATTTGCGCCAAAGGTCCCTCATCACATGTTTGTCCTGTACCCGTCGAGATCTGGTGTCAACCTGCCATTTATAGCTGTTTCTGAAGCGACTTACTATTTATAGTAAGTGCCCGTTTCTGAGACTTCCCTATCTCCGTTTGTTTTGAAATTTGGACAGTGCGCTCTTCGTTGGTGAACTTGCCCGTTTGTGCTAACGCCGAGATCAACTTTCTATTTATAGCCTGCGTTTGGAACACTTACTAAAAATAGCAAGTTCTCCGATTGCCTTCAAATTCTGCCCGCAGATTCTCGAAAGGATGCTGATCATGATGGATACTTCAGTTTTGCACATTTTAACCTTTGACTCCTCATTTTTAGCGCTGAAGCTCGAAACCCTAATTTTGTGCATGTTGCTCAGATGAGCTCCGTTTGACCTCATTTCAGTTGCATGATGATCAGCTTGCATTTCTGAGGTGTTGAGTAGCTGCCCAAGTGATACCTGCTAAAAATAGAAAGCGGCCGGAAAAGTGACCGACTGGCTGCCGGATGATCTTGCATGTCATACTGCCCGAAAAATCTTGAAAAACCCAAAAAACCCAGAAAAATCTCCAACATGCAAGCACTGGCTAAAAATAGTAAGTTTCTGAAAAGTGGTCGGTTACACTTGCATGTTATATCGTTGCGAAGCTCTAGGAAAACCCAGAAGGAATCTCCGGACATGCATCAGAAAATGTAACATCTAGACCTCGAAATCTGCTCTGGAAGCTGGACTGCTAAAAATAGCAAGTCGTCCGTTCTTGCCCAAATTTTGCCAAAAGTGAACTTGAAGTGCTCGGAATGCAATGAAGTTGTCCAAATGTGAAAATCTTGAGAAAATCAACCCTAAACTGACACTAACTAAAAATAGAAAGTTAGCAGAACTTAGTGAAAATTCAGGGGTCGCTTGCTGAAAACATGGTAATAGCACTGCTAGGCACAAAAGCTGACTAACCAACTCAATTTGGCTTCAAAATGACCTACCCTAATTTCAGTACTTGGTCGAATCCTTGCGTTCAAGCTTGCTGACGGGAGCATCCACGGAAAGCAGAAAGCAGAAAAGAAGCAGAATGAGAGAGAAAGACAAAAACCAAAACCAAAAGACCAGAATGGAGCAAAAATTTAGGGGTCCCCATTTTGAATGGGGCGATGTGTGAAAAGGTCACAACAGGTCACAGAGCCAGTTCAGAGTCCGCCAGTGCCTGATGTTCAGCCTCAAGTTCCTACACCAGTTCCAGAGCAGTCACCAGCCCCAATTCTCATTGAATTGGATTTAGACTCTCCACCTTGCAGTGGGTCCTCTACACATTCACTCTCGTCAATACCTCCTGTTGGTAGTACAGACCCTTCTAGTAGCATTAGTCGAGATCAATCTTGGATTGAAACTCAGCTAGGAAGGAAGAGGAGGCAGCCATCCTATGTTTTTAATCATTCAGATTTTGATCAGGTTTATCAGGATGTGCCAAACAAGAGGGTCAAGAACATGGTACATGTGGAGAGGAACACTGACATGGAGATTGTCGTCGAGACTGCTGTACCTCCATAGGGGAAGAACTTGGCTGAGTTGGAATTTCAGGATTTTGAGGTTATCACAATCAACCTTGGTCATAGCACACGCTAGATCCAGGTTGATCTCCTATAGGTTGCTACAGACAGTGCCAGGGATAGAATATTGAAGGACGGAGAAGATAAGGCAGCCCTCAAGGCTGAAATCAGACAGCTTCGTCAATATATTTCTAGCCTTGTACATAGACCAGATGTCATCGCCACACTCCCGCCGATGCTTGAGCCTCCAGTAGAGCAAAGTCAACTTAATCACTTAGTTGCATATGGCAAGCGTTTGGATGAATGGGAGGAGGAGTTCTTTGCTAGAGGCCGGGCTATGCTCACAGAGTTATATCAGTTGCGGTACAATGCACGAGAGCTCCGTATTCGTCTCCAGGATGAGGAGCGAGATATGGCGATTAATAAACCCCGGGATGAGATTATGATTGCTCACCTGAGTGTGGCATATGATGCAGTCACAGATGCAAAGGATAGAGATGCTATCTACTCTTGGAAAACACAATTGGTTTTCAAGGCAAAGATAGAGGAGACTTTGGCGTCAGAGTTGGTTAAGAGTAGAGAGCACGTTACTAGTGCACTCCAGTCTGTGAGAACTTTAGTTTCTCGCTTACCATGTCGATATCAGATTGAGGGTGGTGCCTACGTTGAGCTTACCGATGTTCAATCAGAGCTTCAGGCACTCATTCATACCATTTTCAGTGGGGAGACCATTGGCTGTAAGGTTACTCAGCTTACAGTCATGTCAGCATTGTTCGATGAGGCAACAAGGAGCAAAGGTGAACTTCAGTCTCAGATCACAGCTGGTGAGGATATGCTGCACCGACATAGCATTCTTCGACAGAGTCTCATAGCTCCAGATAGTGATGCAGTTAACAATCTCGTTGAGGGATTGGTTGCTCGAGATCACGGACAGTAAACTTCAGTTCCCACCTCTCAGGATAGACATTACACACAGGAGTTAAACTTGGCGTTACCTTCTCAAGTTGACTCACTGTCTCATCTCATGCATAACTATTCTGAGATTAGCTTTACACACTTGGAGTTTCTTTTAGGGTTTTCCGTTAACTGATGGTAGTGTTCCAGTTAACTTTGCTTACAATAAGGACATGCATGCTTGCACATTGTCCATTTTTAGATTAGATGTTTCAGTTAACTGATGGTAGTTTTCCAATTAACTGTATAGTTTGCTTTATTAGGGCTTAGCAATAAATCTTGCATGCATTGCAAGACTGTAGTTGACTCAAGGTGATTTTAGGGTTCCCTACACCTTTTGATGTCTATAAATAAGAGCTTTGCTCATTTGTACATAACTTTTGCACGAGAGAGAAATATATGCTGTGCCTACCTTGCCCTCAATATTGCTCTTTTTGTATCTGTTCATGTGTTTTTACTATTATGATGAATTGTTATGCCACATAGGGTTTCATGCAATTGTAATGGTGAATTCTTTCCATAGTTAGATCAAATCTGTTTTGTGTTCAATAAACTTGTTCAAATTGAGATGATAGTTGTGCCACCTTTCCTTCAAGTAGAGAATCTGCACTTGGTTATCGTGTGTTGTTGTGAACAATAAACTTATTCGAATTGAGCTGATAGTCGTGCCACCTTGCCTTCAAGTAGAGAATCTGTATTCAGTTTATCGTATGATGTTGTTACCAATAAACTTGTTTAGATTGAGCTGATAGATGTGCCACCTTGCCTTCAAGTTGAGAATCTATACTCGTTTATCGTCTGATAGTCAAACCTTGCTCCGTTTCCTCATGCTCTATTTTCTTGAGGAAACTGGATAGAATTTAAGTAATTAAGTTTAGTTGTAGTTAGTGAATCAGCGAAACCAGAAAAAACTCAGCTGCAACGTATATAGTTTTCGAGAAAGCCTTGTACCTCTACAGCTGAAGCAAAAAGACAGGATATAGTTTAGTTTGTTTTCCTTTGTAAGTACTTTCGTCAAGCACAATGAGGGAGCTTCCCCTCCTAATTTGAAGAGCACTCATTGCGTAGTGTGCATAGCTGTCCGTACCAACTCTTACTTCAAAAGTGCTAGTTGTTACGCCAACAAAGTCTTAGTTGTAAAAGGAAGGAGATTTTAGGGTTCCCTACTCCTCTGCTTGTGTATAAATAAGGGCAGCCTTGCCCATTATTTTCTTAGCGGTTATTGTGATAGCAAATTGCAAGTCTGTAATGCTGCAAGTTGTTATTCAGTGTCAATTCACTTTGTGTAAGAGCAAGTTTGCAAGCCTCTTTAGCTACAAGTTCTTGTTCAGTGCATGTGTCTTGTGTCAATGTATTATGGTTTGATGGCTAAGCTGTAAGCCTATTTTGCTACAATCCTGCTGTCTCAGAAGTGTAATCCTTTGTTCTTGAAATTTGAGGAAATAAAGTCTTGTGCGTGATTTGCTGCCTTGATATAAAGTCTCAGATTTCCATTTATTGTGTTATGCTTATATGATCTCCATTTCAACTTGCATTGAAAGTAAGTAGATGTACGTTGGAAGAAGAGTTTATCTAAGTATTTTGTCAGAAAATCCTTGTTCATTTCTAACTCTCTTGCTTTGTGTTTACTTGAGAAGTTAGAAACGTCATTAGAGTAGGCTTAGTCGTAGTTGAAACTTTTAAAACATAAAATCTCAGCTATGATGCTTGAGTTTTATAACCTTGTGCTCTTAGCTGAACAAAAAGATAGGAAAATTAGTTTTAGTTTACTTTCTTTTAAACATCAGCAAAGAGGGAGCTTCCCCTCCTAATTCGAAGAGTAGTTTATCTGTGCATAACTATTTGTTTCTAATCCGCATTCCAGAGGTGTGAATTGAAACGCCAACAAGAGTGATCATCCACACTGCAATATTCAATGCTCTACTAGCTCCTGTGAGTCTACAGTTGATCAAGTTGAGGATGCATTTGCACTCAAGAGTGGCGAGGAAATTTTTCCTCAGACCTTTGTTACCTGTGCTCCAGATACTATCTTTCTCCTGCTGGGTGAGATTTGAACAACATACTCTCTCTAGTATTGATTCCTTTTGTTGTTGTGACATCTTCCCTATTGGTTTGCCTATTGACACTTCTCTCAAAGGTATCCCAAATGCCCTCGTGAATTCTGTAGGTGTGAAGGATATGGTAACTAGGCATCCTTTATAGTCAACTTGTGAGAGTGCTAGTTGTACTATACTATCATTTGGCACAGGCTCGAAATTCGAAGAATTAAAGAATGGAAATCGGGTGGCCTTATTAACCTACACGTGTTGAAGTGTTGTTTTCAAAATGTGATCATCCTATGCTCCTGCCACCACAAGCGACATTTATTGTCATTGAGACTCTCCCAAGTGATGGTGTCCATTGTAATGGTGTCATCATCCTTCCCCTTCGCCATTTTCCTCGATGCAATGTGGGGTCTGAATGGTGCTAGCTGCTTCCCTATGCTATTGCTGGCAGCCATGTCTATACTCACTATTTGGAAATAACCTTCTGACACTCTCAGACACAGGTTAATAGACAATGTCTTTCCCAAAAATGGTTATAGCAATGAACTCGCCAACTCTATGTTTCAATCTGCCGTAATCTCGAATGTCTCCTTTGCACAATTTCGTTCAGCTATACTATGTAGATGCTGGGTCGTGTTGATGTGATTTTTGTGACCGCACCAAACAACAGAACAAAGTATCCAAAGGCTACTCCATTCTCTCTTGATCAAAGTATTTTGTACGCTAAGATTGTGAGAGAGATCATATGTTCAACTCCAAGGTTCCGATAATGCGATGGAATACCCTCAGTTGGTTCATTGTGATTTGTTGTTTTCACGAGGGGACTTACACAATTGTTCACAAGTACTTGGCAGCTGACAGTAGATTAATGATAGAAGGGGATTTTCATGTGTGATGCGAATGATTTGGCGATGAGGTACGTGTTTCCTAAAACTAACCAGAAATGTACTGAATTAAAATGAGTACAGGGTTTAGAAAGTCTAAGTTCTAGCAGGACGTGGGATCAATTTCAGCAAACTTCAACTAGACTTTGTTTCGCCTCACGTTGGACAGCTTACACAAAGTCGGTGCAATCTTCAAGGGAGCAGCAAGAAGTTTTCAAGTCACGATTCAGCATAAAGACACCATCAAGACAATGCATGCCAAGATGTGAATCATACCTAAAGTTAAGCTTATAAAGTTTTCCAGTTGACCACACAAGGAAAACTTTCCGTCAACAAGTTGCTAGTGGTATGGATTCAAATGAAGCTGCCTTGATCAAACACCACAATCCACAATTAACATCTACTTGCATGAAAACGAAAAGTACTTTAATTTAAGCCACTACTTGAAGTAGAAGGACGAAGAAATCTTGCTAGCTGCTCATAACAAAAGATGAATTCACCATCAATGAAAGCTCTTTTTATTATGATAGTTTTCACGACAACTTCTTACAAAGTTCTCAAGGGAAAACTTTCCTTCTCCAAACTATGCTATGCTAACAAACTATGCTAAGCTATCACAACTACACTATCAATCTCTCTGCTCTATTCTCTTATCTAATGATGTACAAATGAAGGGGGGATCCCCCTTTTATAGATGGCCCAATCCAATGGACGACTCAGATTACAATCAAATAGGGGGCTCAGATTAAGCCACATAAGCCCTAACCCTAAAAATTGGCAGAATGAGGAGTGGTACAATAAATGAGCTAGAAGATTCCCACTCGCTCCCAAAATAGCTAAGGCAATCAATGCCCACTATCAATCATCTAGAAGGTCATCCAGAAAGGCGTTTCCGTTCTCCTTCTCTTTGGCTGCAAAATCAATGAATCTAGCTAGCACAGCTTCAACCTCCTGAACTGAGATAGGCGGAATATGATCAAGCTGAAACTCCAACATTGTGACTGCCTGCCTTCCCATGTCGAGTGCAAGACTTTCTCCAAGCAACTAAAGCATCCTGAGTGTTCTGAATAATGCTTGAGAAAGTTGAGGTGTTCTCAAAGTCATTCTGAACAAAAGTTTTCACCTCTAGAAAGAAAGGTGGCAGTCTACTCCTCAAACCATCAACAGTCACCTCCTCAGAAGTCAGCCTCCTAGCAAAGATAGCCTCCAACGTGTTCAGGACTCCATCAAGAATGTTCATCATGGCCTTTCTGACTCTAGCTGAATCTGCCTGTGCTGCATCAAAGAATCTTTGGCCTGTGACAACTGAAGAGTACCAGCCGGCAAAATCATACCTATCACCCTCTTGTATCACACCTCCCTCAATCAACATCTGTAAGGGAGTATGCATCAAAGCCTCCAAATGCTGAATAACCTTGCTCTAATAGATATGAGCATCGCCCCAAGCCTGATCAACTGCATCCATTCGTGCCATAATGCTGGAAGCCTGCTAGTAAGCATGAGCAAGATCCTCCATAAACTTTTCTGTGTCAACACGAACACTAGCAACCCACTTATCTGCTTCTTGTGCCATCTTTCACAAATCTTCCAAGCCACTAACTGATTCTCTAGGAAACTCGGTTGGAAGCTCAATCATCGGATTCTCCTGCCCACAAGGACGAGACGAGTGTTGTATGTATCCTATTAAAGTCTTGTGCTCCTTCTTCAATTTCTTGTATTTGCCTTTAGTCCGAAGCAATTTGTCCTTGAGCGCCTGGTAGGAGTTATCACACTCTTCAATTATTTGTGCTCCTGTGGGGCGACCTAACTCCATGGTGGTGATCACATAATTTTCTGGCATAGCCTCATCTCGATCACACTCAACCCTTGGCACAGCCACGTGAAGGGTGCGAGAGCCATCCTCATCTATTGAAATCTTTGAAAACTTTCTAGCTTTCTTCTTGGTCGAGGGCGCACTGATCCTACTCAGGAATTCCTCCATCTCAACCGGTGGATCAGTCTCTTCAATGGGGCTCCTCCTCATCCTGTCTCTGAGCCAATCTGGTACTACCTGCTGTAGGTCGGAAATAACAAATGGCTGCTCATTTCTTGCTTCTTCTTCACAAACTTCTTCTCTAACTTCGTCTTGACGAAGCTCATTGGCTTCTACGGGCTAGGTATCTCCTGAAACTTGGGCCTCTTGTCCTATAACTGTATCATCCTCTAAAGCCGCCTCAAGCTCATGCTGGAAGCATGTATCTGTAGCCGTTTCTTCATCTTCTTCCTGCTAGTTATCTCTGGTGGGTGCGTTAAACACTTTGGTCAACAGACTCTCTTCGAGGTGGCTGATTTGCCTCCTGCAATTCCTATTCCTTATTCAACATATTCCTCTAATCGGAAAATAGTGAAACTTCTTGTATACTTGGAGAACGTGTCTCCAATGGCGTGGGTGATGCTATCTCAATTCTCGAAGGCTCTGGCTGAACTGGCTCTTTCCTTCGTGACTCTGGAGCTCTAGCAACCTGCTTCTTCTTGGTAGCAGTTGGCGTCCTATGATCTCCCATCAAATTGTAAGTCAGAGGAATTGACCTACTCTTAAGCCTATTCACATGCTTCTCAACCCATCCTCTGGTGAATGTCAGGACTGGTATGCAAAGTGTGTCTAAATCCGCAATCTCCGGCTCCAACCAATCTAGAAGTGGGAATGGTGTATCCCTCACTGCCTCATAATCTGGATGAAGAACATTCATGTCCTCGTCTACCTGGTCCGGCACTAGGATAATCTTGCACCCCCTAATCATGGTCAAAGGTAGTCTTGAAAACATCCTTCTTCTTACCTCAACTTCATCTAATGCACCAACCCAGTAGTCTTCAATATTTTACTTATGCCTAAACTCCTCTGACAGTATCCATCTGATATTTCTATGAGGATCATAATACTGCCTGCTGGTGTGGTAAGAAAGGTGGAAAAACTGAAGCTCATTTTAAGCTTCCTTGGCTGCCTGCAGTGAAGGACACACTTCATCCGAATTTCCCATGATGATTGGGAAGTCAAGTCCTCCCTTCTTCTTTTTCTTCTGAATCTTATCATAGGCAATGAGTTGCCTAGATATTTCTAACATCAAGATCTTGTTTGTAGGGTATTTGGGCAGCCTATATGGATATGAAGAAAACCCTTGCAACCTAATGTAAGTAAATTTTGGAAATTGGATGAACCAACACCCGTACCTTTCTATCAACTCCTGAGCTTCCTTGGAGATTCTGTGATGAGTCCTTTGCTGAAGTGATCTCGTTATGTGCATGGTGAAGGCGTCATTGACTCTCTCATAATGAGATGTGCTTGTCAAGTGCAGCTGCGGACAAGCCTCATGAATTTTCAACTGCTGAGAGCCACACCCAATAGGCTCCTTGTATGATATTCCCCTGTACTTCATCATACGAGCCAACATGTAGATGATGCATGAGCCCATATAAAATGTTTTTGTTCTTCTCAAACTCCAAAGCTGCTCGTGCAAATTATCACTAATCATTACTGCCCAGTCAATATGCTCCTTGCCTTCCAACACGAGGTTGATGTAGTAAAACATCCAAGGTTCAAAAATGAATTCCTGGGGACATCCTCCGACTCTGCTGAGCATCATAATCAGATCACAATATTCCTGCTTCAAATCATCTGAGATTATTTGCTTCGACAACTTTGTGCGAGTTGGCTTAGGCTTGTTCATCCAACGACAGTTTATCATATCTGCACATTGTTGTGACCTTTTCACACATCGCCCCATTCAAAATGGGGACCCCCTAGTTTTTGCTCCATTCTGGTCCTTTTTGGCTTTGGTTTTGTATCTCTCTCTCTCTGCCTGTCTCTTTTTTTTTATCTACCTTCCGGGGATGTCTCCGCCATTGAGCTTAAATGTGAAATTTGGCCGAGTCTGAAAATTAGGGTTTCCATCTTTCTGGTCAATCTAAGGTCAAACAAGGTGAATAAATTGAAAATAAAGACTTAACACTGTTGTCAGTGTGCTTCCAACAGGCTTCCACTGAAATTTCATCAGAGTCTGGCAACTTACTATTTTTAGTAAGTGTGCAATTCAAGGCGTTCCTTCAACATTCTTGAAATTTCGACGGTCACACTGCATCCAGAACACATCAAGCTGCTCGTGTGCAAAATTTGAGCTGAAACAGACAACTTACTATTTTTAGCAGTTCAGCTTCCGGAGCAGATTTCAGGGCTTGGATACAGAGTTTTTCAACGCATGTCTAGAGATTCCTTCTGAGTTTTCAGAGACCTTCGCGATAGTATAACATGCAAAATGAGAGGACAACTTTCAGAGTTCATCCTTCAGAGGCTATTTTTAGGGTTTGCATGTCAGGGTTTTCTTTGCATGTCTGCATATTCCTTATGGGTTTTTCGAGAGCTTCGCAGTGACGTGACATGCAAACGGAGATGGTCACTCATTTAGGAACTTACTATTTTTAGCAGGTGCATCCCGACAGCCACCTCCCAGCACTTCAGAATCACGAGCTGATCGCAATGCAGCAGAAACGAGAACAAACGGAGACCAGTTGATATACATGCAAGATGAATTAAGGTTTCTAGCTTCAAGGCCTGAAAAGAGGGGTAAAAAGTCAGAATTTTTGAAACTCGGTGTATACCAACGCGATTAGCGTCTTCCAGGCTATCTGCTGGTAAAATTTGAAGACAAATGAAGCACTTACTATTTATAGTAAGTCGTTTCAGAAACAGGCTAAAAATAGCAGGTCAGTAGCAAGCGCCGATGTCAGCAAGCAAGTCACATGGTGAGGATCACAGCATCCAAATTTCAAGCTAAACGGAGTGGTGGAGATATCAGAAGCAGGCAGTTACTATAAATAGCAAACCACCTTTAGAAATGGGCTAAAAATAGCAGGCCAACCCAAAATAGCAGTGTCAACAGGTCAACGAGGTTGTGAAGATGCAGTGTCTAAAATTTCAAAATGATCTGAGCTTCTAAAGTGTGAAAATCAAGGGACTTACTATTTATAGTAAGGCATGGAGGAACTGGAAAGGACGAAGAAAAAGTGACTAAGTCTGAGTTTCATCCTGCACCACCAAGAAAATGCGCCCATCTTTAGCTGGAGTCAGAAAAATGGCTAAGTGATTGAAAATATCCTCCTGCCACCTCAAAATGCGCCCTGCTTGATGAAGAAGCATACAAATTTTCTAAGGCACAAGTTTCATCCACCTCCTATGTTGAAATGCGCCCTCAAGGTAATGCCAAGCATGAAAATTTTCGAAGTATCCAACTCTCATCCTCCACCACCCTCCATTTGCGCCCTCATGCAAGATCTCATGTTTGAAAAATTTCTAAGTATAAAACTTCATCCTTCACACATAGCAAAATGTGCCCTCACATGCAAGCAAGATGCTAAAAAATTCTCTAAGTATAAAACTTTATCCTCTTCCAATAGCCAAATGCGCCCATGTTTGAGAAGCATGCAACAAGAAAGTCAAAGGGGTCAAAGGCATTCATCCTCTACCAATGGCAAAATGCGCCCAAGTTCATAAGAGTTAAGGTGGCGTTTGAAAGTTCATCCTCCATGCATGCTCAAATGCGCCCAAGCAAAGCCTATAAAGACAAAATTGAGGAAGCCCAAGGGTCACCTGTTGGAGGCGTTGAAAGTTTTCATTCTCTTGAACATGAGAAATGCGCCCAAGTTAAGGTCAACAAGTCAAAGCAAATCCAAAAAGTTTCTAAGTTAGAAACTCGTCCTCCTCTCATACCTAAATGCGCCCAAAAGAGGCCATGTGAAGACAAAAATAACAAAGCCCAAGGGTCATCCTTCACACATGCTAATATGCGCCCAAGATTGAAGTGAGTAAAGGTGAGTATAAGGTGGTAAACAAGGTAAAGAGGGAGATAAAGTATCGCCTAGGCGTTGAAAGTGGAGATGAATAATAATGTTGGGCGAGGTAAAGTTCAATATCCTTCAGCATGTGTGAAATGCGCCAGAGGTAAAGGGTGAATAAAATATGCTAGGCATGGTCAATGTTCTTCTTCAAGTGTCATTTGCGCCTAAGGTGGTGAGGTAAAATACAAGGTGGTGAAAACAAAGTTGATGCTAGGCGTTGGAAATTTAATGGAAAATATTGCTAGGCGTGGTGAAAGTTTAATATTCACCTTCGAGTTAGATATGCGCCCAAAGTGTAAAGGTGATGAAGATAATATGTAAGGCGTTGAAGGTGATGGAAATAAAACATGTTAAGTATGATGTGCTTTCAAGGAAAATTTTCCAAGTAAAGTTGATAAAATTTTCTCACCACAGGAAAGTGAAAGAAATTGAATAAAAATTTCCCAGGTTGAAATTTTCAAAATGATTCGAAATTTTTCTAAGGCAAAATATTTTCTTCCTCTAGAAAATACGCCTAGACTCTGAGGTGATGAAATTTTTCTTGGAGCACGAATGAATTTTCCGGTGACGGAGTCAGAGAATGTTGGCATTGCAAGAACAAAAAAAATTCGAGTCAGAGCAACAAAATGTTCACAGATGAGAAGAACAGATTTAAAATTCATAGGGAGATATTTTTCTAAGGTTCAAAATTTAAAATTTAAATGAACCCATTCGTTGTGTACCCATGGATTCATCACGTTTTCGAGAAAATATTCTTCTGGGTACTGATGATCTTCGATGAGAAATGGATTTCCATGTCTTCCGCACTTCGCCAACGCTTTTTGGGTGAAGAATTTAATCGGCACTTGAATTGTGAAATTTTCCTAAGGAAAATTTTAAAATTTTCTAAGGCAAATTTGAATAAAATGTGTTTTCAAAAGGAAAATGCTTCGACGATGAATTTAAAGTGAATTGCCTAGATATTTTTGATTGAATTCTTCACAGATGAATTTTCTAGAGCGTCAGAGGTAATTAAAATTTAAAATTTGCAAGACAGAACTTCGGCTGGTGAATGGAAATAGATTAAATGATGAATTTAAATTTAAAAATTTTCGAAAGTGAATTTAAAATGTGACAGTCAAAGTTGAATTTCTAGAAGAATAAAATTCCTGACGTCGAAAGACAAGTGTCAAAAATACCAGAGAGGGAAATTCGAATGAGGTAGTGGAGATTTAATACACTGGCTAAACTTAGCCTCCTTCCAGAATTTGATTTTCCTATAAGAATTGAGAAGTTTTTCATTTCTTTTCACAGCTGAAGGAAAATCCAATTTGCTCTGAGTCTGATGTTGGAGTGTTGCTGAAGGCTGAAAGTTGATTGAAGAAATTTTGATTTGAAAAGGAGACTGCTGAAGCTTATAAACATCACATTGCTGAAGCTGAATGTTATTGAGGAGGTGCACACTTGCTAAGTCTGATTTGGAGTTGCTGGAGTGCGAATTCAAAAACCCAAGTGCTGATTAAAGTTGGCAGATTTCTTGAAGTATTGAAGTTGCTGAAGCTTGCTTAGAAATTTGTTTCTAAGTGATTGATAATTCAAAGTCTGTTGGAGAAGAAGTTGAGGTTTGCAAATGAGAAATAATATTGCAACTTCTTGAAGTCGACTAGCAGCCCTGCAAAGCATTTTATTTATTTTTCTAAGTTAATTTGCTGATGGATGTTTATTTTTTTGCAGATGGCCGAGGCAAGGACAACTGGCAAGGACAACAATGGTGCGTCCAGGCAAGCTGTTATAAAGAAGTTGAGGAAGTCTTTCTTGCTAGAGTCAAAGTTTACTTCGAAGTTGGGCAAGCTGGCGGATAAAAATTTGGGCTCTGTCAACTTGGAGACTTTCAAGAATCGGATGTTGGGGATTGGTAATCATCAACCTTCGACCACTTCACACAACATCATTCGAAGTGGATTATATGTAGCTGCTGGTTTCCCACCAGCCATTCAGTGTTTGGAGCTGATGATGGAGTGCGCCAACTGCTACAAGAAGGATCACAGGTCAATCATGTCACCAGATGGACAAGTGCTCGCCAACCTCACTCCTGCTGCCATTGGTGAAGCTTTTGGAATCCTAGTGCATAGAAACATGATTTATAAATCAAGGGAGCGAGCTGAGCGAATGTATGCTTCTGCATTTGAGAGATGTACAAAGACAATCAATACTCACTGGATGAGCAACCCCAAGCCTTCTCGTACGAAGCTGCCAAGTCAAATTATAGCAGATGACTTGAAGCAGGAGTATTGTGATCTTATCATGATGCTGTGTCGAGTTGGATGTTGCCCACAATTGTTTATTTTTGAGCCGTGCATGTTCTATTACATCAACCTCGTGTTGGAAGGAAAGGAGTACGTCAACTGGGCTGCAATGATCAGTGACAATTTGCACGAGCAGCTCCTGAGCCTGAGAAGAACGAAGACATTTTATATGGGCTCTTACATTGTTTACATTATGGCCCGTATGACGAAGTATCAAGGAATTTCATACAAGGAACCTGTTGGCTGTGGTTCTCATCAATTTAAAATTCATGAGGCTTGTCCGCAGCTACACTTGACAAGTACCACTCATTACAAGCGTGCCAATGACGCCTTCACCATGCACATCACGAGAACACTTCAGGAGCGGATGCATCATAGGATCTCGAGGGAAGCCCAGGAATTGATTGAGAGGTATGGGTGCTGGTTTATACAATTTCCGAAGTTTTCTTACATAAGGTTGCAAGGATTTTCCTCATACCCATATAGACTGCCTAAGTACCCAACCAACAGAATATTGATGTTAGAGATATCTAGGCAATTGGTTGCCTACGATAAGATTCAAAAGAAAAAAAAGAAGGGAGGTGTGGACTTTCCAATTGTCATGGGCAATTCCGATGAAGTGTGTCCTTCATTACAGGCAGCTAGAGAAGCCGAGAGCGAGCTTCAGTTTTATCACTTTTCCTATCACACCAGTAGACAGCACTATGATCCGCATAATAATATCAGATGGGTACTGTCAGAAGAATTTAAACATAGGGCAAACATTGAGGATTATTGGGCTGGTGCATCAGACGAAGCTGAAGTTAGGAAGAGAATGTTCTCTAGGTTGCCAATAGGCATGATTAGGGAGTGTGAAGTCATTCCGGTACCAGACCAGGTGGATGAGGACATGAATGTCGTCCACCCAGATTATCAAGTAGTGAGAAATACTCCACTTCCACTCCCGGATTGGTCAGAGCCTGAGATAGCAGATTTGGACACACTTTGCATTCCTGTCTTGACATTCACTAGAGCGTGGGTTGACAGACGTGTGAGCAGGTTGAAGGGTAGGTCGATTGCATTGACTTACAATTTGATGGGAGATCACAGGACACCCACCACCAGCAGGAAGAAACAAATCACACGAGGTCCGGAATCTAGAAGGAAAGAGCCAGTTCGGCAGGAGCCTCCAAGAGTTGTAGTTGAATCACCCACGCCATTGGAGACACATTCTCCAAGCATACAAGAGGTTTCTTTATTTGCTGATCAAAGAAATGCATTGAATTAGGTGCAAGCGGTACAAGAAGATAATCAACCACCACGGAGAGAGTCAATTGGCCAGAGCGTCAACGCACCTACTAGAGATGATCAGCAAGATGATGAGGGGACTGCTATTGACCCTCAGTTTCAGCAAGAGTTGGAGACGGCTTTGGAGGATGATGATATAGTTTCAGGAGATACTCAGCCACTTGAGGCCGATGAGCCTCACCAGAATGATATAGAAGTTGAACAAGTCCATGAAGTAGAGGCACAAGAAGAGCAACCATTTGATATACAATATACAGTACCTGATTGGCTTAGTGATAGGATGAGAAGGAGCCCTAGTGAAGAGATTGATCCAGCAGTTGAAATAGAAGAGTTTTTTAACAGGATCAAGGCGCCTCCACAAAAGAAGAGAGCACGGAAGTTTTCAAAGATCTCGACTAAAGAGGATGGCTCTCACACCCTTCACATGGCAGTGCCACAGGTTGATTGTGACCGAGATGAAGCAGTACCCGAGAACTACATGGTCACAATTTTGGAGTTAGGACGCCCCACAGGTGCACAGATTGTAGAAGAATGTGATAACTCTTACCACGCCCTCAAGGACAGATTATTTAAAAAGGAAGGAAAGTACAAGAAGTTGAAAAGAGAGCATAAGGCTTTGATAGGATATGTGCAGCAGTTGTCTCGTCCTCGTGGGCAGGAGATTCCAGCGATAGAGCTTCTAGCTGAGATACCTAAAGAGTTGATTAGTGGCTTGTTGGAGTTAGGGAAGATGGCACAGGAGGCAGATAAGTGGGTCACGGGAGTTCGTGTTGAGACAAAAAAGTTTATGGAAGACCTTGCTTACGCTTTCCAGCAGGCTTCTAGTATTTTCGCACGGATGGAGGCAGTTGATCAGGCCTGGGGTGATGCTTCTGTTTATCAGAGCAAAGTAATTCAGCGTCTTGAGGCATTGAGACATGTTCCCTTGTGGATGCTGATTGATGAAGGGGTCATTCAGGAGAATGACAGGTATGACTTTTCTAGATGGTATTCTTCAACAATCATGGGACGTGGTTTCTTCGACGCAGCGCAGGCGGATTGAACTAGGGTACGGAAGGCTACTGCCAATATCATTGATGGAGTCCATAATACTTTTGAGCTAGGCGGCTGAATCCCGGTGAGGTGACTGCTGATAATTTGAGGGGTAGGCTGGTGCCTTTCTTTTCAGAAGTGAAGACCTTCGTACAGGATGACTTTGAGAACACTTCCACTTTCTCCAGCTTGATCCAGAGCACGTAGGATTCCTTAGTTGCTTGGAGAAAATCTTGTGCACGGCATGAACAGTCAGTTACAGTGTTAGAGTTTCAGCTTGATTGCATTCCACCCATTTCAGTTCAAGAGGTTGAGGCTGTTCTTGCCAGGTTCATTGGGTTTGCAGCCAGGGAAAAGGAGAATGGGAATGCACTTCTGGATGATGATGTTCTAGAAGACTGATTGTGGGCATTAATTGCCTTTACTATTTTGGGAGTGAGTGGGAATCTTTGATTCATTTAATGTACCACTCCCCATTCTGGCAGTTTTTAGGGTTAGGGCTGAGGTGGCTCAATCTTAGCCATTCTTTTGATTGTAATCTGAGCCATCCATTGGACTGGGCCATCTATAAAAGGGGGAGTCCCCCTCATTTGTACCTCATTAGAATTAGAATAGACATCAGACTAGAGACTAGAGCAGAGAGTAGACATTTTGCTTGATAGTTTAGCATAGTTTGGAGGAGAGGGAAAGTTTTCCTTTGAAAACTTTTGTAATAAATTGGCGTGTAACACTTTCATAATTGAGGATCTTTTCATTGATGGTGAAATTCGTCTTCATTGTGTTTAGCTAGCAAGGTTTCTTCGTCCCTTCAATTCCAAGTAGCGTAAGATAGCGTAAAGTAGTTTAAGAAGTAGCATTTTCATTTCATGCAAGTAGATGGTAGTTGTGGATGTGTGGCATTGATCAAGGCACTTCGTTTCATTCCATACCACTAGCGGCTTGCTGACGGCAAGTTTTCCTTGCGTGGTCTATTGGAGCATTTCATAAACTTAACTTCAATTGTAGCTCATGCCTTGGTATGCGTCGTTTTGACGGTATCTTGATGTTGAGTTGTGACTTGAAAATTACGCGCTATCCCTTTGAAGATTGCACCTACTTTGTGTAAGCTGTCCAGCGTGAGATGGAGCAGAGTTTGGCTGGAGCTGTTAAGATTGATCCCACGTCCCACCTTAGAGTAGAATATAGAATCTTCTTACCCTTACACTCATTTACTTTCGGTTCATCTTTGGTTAGTTTTAGGAAAACGTACTTATTGCTAAATCATCCGCATTGCGCAAATCCCTTCCAATCATCCATTTACTGTTAACTGCAAATATCTTGAACAATTGTGTAAGTCCCCTCATGAAAACAGCAATTCACATCAAACCAACTGAGGGTATTCTAAGTATTTCGGAACCTTGGAGTTGAACGTGCGATCTATCTCGCAATCTTAGCGCACGGAATACTTTGCTCAAGAGAGAATGGAGTAGCCTTCGGACTATTTTGTTCTGCTGATTGGTGCGGTCATAAAAATCACATCAACAGGAAACTCGCGCTAGAAGGAGGGCCTTCCAAGGATTCCTTGCAGTGAACAACAACATTCAAGTAAAGAAGGGATTGTCATCAAAAAAGAAATTCATTGGAGAAGAAATTATCATGAGTCAAGATGGTGCTACCGCATAGAGAGATATTTCCAATGTTGCAGCCTAATTTAGGATTCAACAACGATCAAGAGGACATTCTTTCAGGATTGAATAATCTTGCTTGGAAGACAAAGGAGAGTTACGCTGAGTACATGCGAACTTGCTTCGTGTTGGAGGAAGAAGAAGAGAAGGCTATTAAGATTCAAGTTGCAATTGAACGAGACTTGCTGAATCAAAGACAACCACTTGCTCCTGCTCCCGCACATCGCTGTCAGTAATCAGCTACATCCTGGATCATATCAGTTCATTCTCGCCTGATAAGTTGAAAAGAATTTTAAGGTCTACACCAAGTTCATCCAAGGCGTTTGTGGAGTTAGAACTACCTACTCGAGCAAGAAAGAAGAAAGAAAGTCATTCAAGTAAAGAAGCTGAGTCAAGTGAGGAGATTTTATCAAGCAAAGAAGTTTAGTCAAGTGAAGAAAGCGGAGAAGAAATTTCAAGTTTGTTCCGAACTCCACCAATTACTTCAAGGTTTGCTCAACCAAAAGCAGTTCAAGTTACCACACCAGTGTTTATTTAGCAGCCAGTTCAGGCTACCACACCTCAACAACAACAAACAACCCCAGTAATTGTATATCAAAGGCGGCAGCTGTAATGTCCCCTTCTCAGCGGTGATCGTTTTTGTTGACCGTTGGCCTATTCCGGAGACCCGTAGGCTATGCGGATGGTGAAATTAGGGTTTCCTAGTTTTGAGGAGGTTGTTGCTTGGAGTTTGGGATTCTGATGATTCTTCTTGGGTTTTCGCTTGCTGGTGTGTGATTTGGCATTGGGCACTTCAACCTTTACTATTAGTAAATAAATATTATTTTTGGGTGGACAGTTCGGGTTCAGTTGGACCTCTTCTTCAGTTGTTTCAGCGGGCACCAGTTCTTGGGCGCTTTTTCTTGGAGAGATAAGTATTTTCATTATAATATTATACCCCCTTGCCTAGCAGTACAACTTTAAGTTGTTTTTAAAAAGGGGACTTTTGAGGGTCAAGGCGTCATAAGGAGATAAATTATATTTTTAATGTCAAATATTGAGACTAAGAAAAGGGACGCCTTTTTGAGAGATTGATTTTATTTTAAAAGTGAAATATTTTATTGATGAAAAAGGACGCCATCTTTTGGAGGGAAAAGGTGAATTTGAAATTAGGGTTTGGGCGCCCTCTGGAAGCTTCTAGATGTTTCTCTCTCGTCTATTTAATCAGGCCTCAGCTCTTCATTTGGGATCTTTTGTCTACTACACCGTTATGCTGCTGGATTGACTTCAGGCACTCGCTTCGAGGAAAGCACACCTCCTAGCATTGGCTCATCTTCTTGCTTGAAAGATAGCAACTAGTTGAGAGGTTAGCTTGTAATTGGTAGTTTTGCATTGTAGTTGAGTTCTATTGCATTTGGTGATGTTGTTCAAGCATTTTGTCATGTTTTAGAGTTGCTGTTGTTGCATTGCTGTAGGCACGTTTTTGCTCATAATTCAAAAATACAAAAAGATTGCGTTCTGGTTATTTCATATTCTCATTTGTCATGGTAGGGCGCCATTTATTGTTGAGTTTCGCAATTTTTAATCAAGAGCTGGATTTTTAAGAAGAAATCGCCCTTCTCTAGGGGCCGTACCATTGTACTTGCCTTGGGATTTGAGCAGAAAATAAATATCAATATTTTGGGCTGTTTTGTGTCTTGAGTTTGGGCGCCTTCATCTTAGGAGTCATTTGTATCCAATTCTATGCATTTTGAATGAGTGGTGTGAGTTTTGTGAGCATATTATGGTATTACTGTGTTGCTGATTACAGATTTCAGTCCTTACACTGTCATAACAGCGTGCTTAGAATTAACCATTTGAGTTGTTTGGAAGGAAAGTCATTGAGAGGACTTGAAGTTAACATTCTACTCTATTGAATATTGAGGACTCTCTTATATTGTGCTTAACAGATTCATTTTCTGATATTTTAAGCTGTACAGTAGTACTGTCAGCACTTCTATCATTTCCTATCACTTCTCATGTTTGTAATTGCCCACTGAATAAGTGGAAGAGGCTGGCTTGCCGCCTATTTACTGTTTTGTATTGTAATTTCCTAAGTCTCCGCCATATGGTCGCCTCTTATCCATCACGGATTGAGTAGCACATACTTGGTGTTGAGCTCATTTTCAGTATTGCATTAGATAGGGATCCTCTGACCGTATGCTCGTCGTTCACCGGCGCATCTCTTGGTTAGAGTTCTTGTTCAGCATTTTCCTTTGAGATCCTCTGACCAATGCTCACACCTTGCCCACAGCGGGATCCTGGTGTACATTCTGGTTAGAGTTACTTTCCGCATCGTTTTGGTTTATGCTAACCTTAACGGGTGCGTGTTGCATTGTAATCATTTGTGAAAAATCAAAAAAAAATTGGTCCGGTTTGTTGTGACCTTTTCCACACATCGCCCCATTGCAAATGGGGACCCCCTAATTTTGGCTTTGATGTTGAACTTTTGGCTTTGCTTTCGGTCGTTTTGTCTCTCTTTTCTGCTGTCTATCTTTTCGGGGATGTGCCCGTCATTGAGCTTAAACATGAAATTGGCCAAGTTTGAAAATTAGGGTTTTGAACTTACTTTCCAAATTGAGGTCAAATGAAGTGAGTAAATTGAGATTTGAGATTAGCATTGATGTTAGTGTGCTTCCAGCAGGTTCTCACAGAAATTTCATCAGGTTCTGACTACTTACTATTTTTAGTAAGTGTGCAATTACAGGCAATCCTTCAGCATTTTTGAGATTCCGACAGTCACATTGCATCCAAAGCACATCAGGCTACTCACAGGTTAAATTTGAGCTAAAACAGGCAACTTACTATTTTTAGCAGTTCAGCTTCTGGAGCCAATTTCAGGGCCTAGACGTTGAGTTTTTCAATGCATGTCTGGAGATTCCTTCTGGGTTTTCAGAGACCTTCGCAACGGTGTGACATGCAAAGCGAGATAACGACTTTCAGAATTCAGTCTTCCGATGCCATTTTTAGGGTTTGCATGTCAGTGTTTTCTTTGCATGTCGACATATTCTTTATGGGTTTTTCAAGAGCTTCGCGATGATATGACATGCAAAGCGGGATAATCACTCCTTCAGGAACTTGCTATTTTTAGCAGATGCATCCCGGTAGCCGCCTCCCAGCACTTCAGAATCATGAGCTGATCACAATGCAACTGAAACAAGAACAAACGGAGATTGTTTGATATGCATGCAAGATGAATTAGGGTTTCCAGCTTCGGGACCCAAAAAGAGGGGTAAAATGTCCGAATTTTTGAAAACCGGTGTAAACCACCGCGATCAGTATCTTTCAAGGAGTCTGCTGGTAAAATTTGAAGGCAAACGGAGTACTTACTATTTATAGTAAGTCATTCCAGAGACAGGCTAAAAATAGAAAGTCAGTTGCATGCGCCATTGTCAACAGGCAGGTCACGTGGTGAGGAGCACCTCATTCGAATTTCAAGTCAATCGGAGTTGTGGAGGTCTTAGAAACAGGCAGTTACTATTTATAGTAAACCACCCCCAGAAACATGCCAAAAATAGCAGATCAGCGCGAAGCGTCAGTATGAACAGGTCAAGCAGCTGACAAGGATCCCGTGGTGCGAATTTCAAAGCGAACGGAGCTGCAGAGAATGGAAAATCAGACACTTACTATTTTTAGCAGGCCTATGCAGAAGAATCAGGGTTTCCTAAGATCAAGGGCAAAACACGAAAGTCAGGGAAAAGCAGCGTTCAGCCACAATCAACACCCTTCAAGCAATCAACACGCAAAATTTGAAGGCATTCCGAGCAATTGCTATTTTTAGTAAGTTGCTAAAAATAGCAGGTACAGGAAAATATCAGGGCCCGACAGCTCAACCACATCCCAAGGTTCAAAACAAAGCAAAATCCAACGTTTTTGGTGCTTGGAACTAGCTTGGAGTGCAAAAATTGGCAAACTTTCTAAAAATAGCAAATTAGGGTTAGCGCGATCGAGTCACTCCAAATTTGACAAATGGCATAAAATTCACTGAAATTGATAAATTTTCAAGTCCAGCCAGTGAAAAATGCCTTTAAAAGCTGAAGGTTGATGAAAAATTTCTAAACATCTTGAATACGCCCTCGAGGTTGAAGATGAAGTCTAAAAAAATTTCTAAGTCCTTCAAATTTGAAGCTCAAGACTCCAAATGCGCCTTAACTCAGGAAGAAGGTGAAAAGAAAATATTCAAAGCACTTGAAATTGGAAGCTTTAGGGTCCAAATGCGCCCAGCTAGATGAGAGGCTTGAAAAATGCTACTAAGGCATTGAAAATGGAAGCTCACAGGTCAAAATGCGCCCTCAAGCTTGAAGGGATGTGCCTTGAAATTTGTCTAAGTCTGCTAAATTGGAAGTAGGAGACCCCAAATGCGCCTTAGTTGAAGGGGGAGGCTGGAAAATTTCTAAGTAATGAAAATTTGATGCTCCATGGGTAAAATGCGCCTTGACTTGTGGAAGGTTGAAGAAAATTGTCTAAGTGCTTTAAATTTGAAGTAGGTGCCCTCAAATGCGCCTTGCCCTGCATGAAGAGTTCAAAGAATATTTTAAGTGTTTAAAATTTGAAGTGGGACCCCTCCTAGGCGTCTTAAATGGTGAGAGTGGTGATAAAATTTTCTAAGTGTTTCAAATTGAAACCTCGCCTCTCCAAATGCGCCATCATGGAGGAAGTGATTAAAATCATTCTAAGTGCTTAAAGTTGAAGCACAAGGTGTAGAATGCGCCCTTGAGGCTAAGTGGGAGGTAAAATCCTTCTAAGTGTCTAAATTGAAACCTCACACATTCATATGTGCCCAGCTTAAGAAAAGGTGGTTAAAAGTTTCTAAGGCATAAATATTGGAAGTGCATCCCATGGATTTGCGCCCAGCAAAGAGGATGAGTTGAAGATTTTTTTCTAAGTGTGAGAAAATAGAAGCTCCCCTATGGTTTGCGCCCTTGCTAGAAGATGGGACTCTAAAATATTCTAAGTGTTCAAAACTAAAAGTGAGACCTCTTATTAGCGCCTGGATTGATGGGAGGAATTTGAAATATTCTAAGTCCTCGAAATTTGAAGAAGACCCCTCAAAATGCGCCTTGACTTGTGGGGAGCTGGAGGAAATTGTCTAAGTATAGTAAATTGAAGGCCTACCCTCCTATATGCGCCTGAACTTGCCTGTGAAAGCTTTGAAAAATGCTAAGTGATGGGAACTAGAAGTAGCCCCTTCTATATGCGCCTAGGCTTGATGAAGGAGTTAGAAAATGTTTGAAGGTCACAAATTGAAAGTTCAATGTGCTAAATGCGCCCAGCAAGGAGATGACTTAGAAAATTTTCTAAGTGTGAAAAATTTGAAGTAGAGAGGTTCAAATGCGCCCTTGAAGGATTGAAGTGACTTGAAAATTTCTAAGTGATGGAAAATGGAAGTCCAGGGTAGTATATGCGCCCAAAGCATCAAGGTGAGTGATCAAAGATATTTCTAAATGGTGAAAAGTGACAGCTGAGACCTCTATATGCGCCCAAGACTCTTCTAAGGAAATGAAACTAGATGCTTGCCTGGGTAAATGCGCCCAAACTTAAAGGAGGAGGATTTGAAATTTTTCTAAGGCAAAGTGAAGGCATGAAGGTTTCAATGCGCTTGGACTAAAAAGGGGGATGTGTTGAGATTATTATGGCTAGATGGTATGAAATTTGAAAGTTAGACCCTTGATGGCGCCTAGACTGGGACATGAAATGATGAAGTATTTTCCAAGTGTTAATATTTAAATTCCTTCCTTAGGGGAAAATCACACCTGGACTTGGAAGTATGAAATTTGGATGAAATTGCCAGAGATGAAGTCAGAAGATGCCAGCCGCACAGGGTCAACGAGAAATTTCAAGTCAGAGCAAAGAAATATGCTCAAGGGTGAAGAAATGAAATAAATTTGATGAGAAATTATTTTTCTAAGGTTCAAAATTCAAAAAATTAAATGAACCCGTTCGTTGTATACCCATGAATTCGACAAGTTCTAGAGAAAATTTTCTTCTGGGTATTGGAGATCTTCGACAGGGAGTGGATTTCAAGGTCCTCTGCACTTCGCCAAGGCTTTCAGGATGGAGATTTTGATGGGCACTAGAATAATGAATTTCCTAAGTAAAAGTTTGAAAAATTTTCTAAGGCAGGGATAAAATATGTTAAAAATGCCTTGGCGGATGAATTTGAAAATGATCACCTAGACGATTTTTTATTGAGTCCTTGATGAAAGCATCTCTTCTCGAGCCTGAGTTGGATGAAATATCAGAGTGAAGTACGACCAAGCAGAATGAAAGATGGGTTGAAAATTTGACTAAGGCATGAAGAATTTAAGGCAAAAGTTGGCTATTGAAGACGATGAACGCTTGGAAGTTAAAACATGAAAATCAGGTAAGTAAAGTGAATTTATATTATGAAGTGTTCTAATACTCTTCTCCTTGTTTGTTTTGCAGGAGAAATGTTGAGGCCAAGCGGTGATGACTTAGCGTGATGAAGCAAGTGATTCAGGACAACAACTCAACCTCGAAGGAAGAAAGTTGCGAGAAAATGGCTAAGTGTTGAGACTTAGTGACAAAGATGAAATGTTTTCAAAACTCAAGATGAAGAAAGGATGGAAGCTCGAGCGAAGTTGAAGAATGACGTCAAGAAAGGGATCGAGAACAGTGTGAACGCGTTTCAAGGCGGGAATCTTCTAGAAGGGTGGTGGCCATTAATGGCTCATTTATTACCCCACTCCTCTTGGTGGCGGTTTTTAGGGCGAATCTTGTTTAGGGTTGAGGTGGCACGATCTGGGCCATCCAGTCGATTGTAATCTGAGCCATCCGTTGGACTTGGCCATCTATAAAAGGGGGAGTCCCCCTTCATTTGTACATTCAGTAGACATTCAGTAGACAGTAGAGAAGATTAGAATAGACATAGAGTAGAGGGACAACTTAGAAGTAGCTTAGTATAGATTGATAGTGTAGTTTGAAGAAGAGGGAAAGTTTTCCCTTTGAAAACTTTGTAAGAAATTGTTGTGAACACTCTCTCAATAAAAGAGTTTTTCATTGATGGTGAATTTCGTCTTTGTTGTGAGTAGCTAGCAAGGTTTCTTCGTCCTTCTGATTCAAGTAATGGCTTAAAGTAGTATAATTTTCATTCTATGCAAGTAGATGTTAGTTGTGGAATGTGGTGTTTGATCTAAGCAACTTTGTCAATCCATACCACTAGTGTATTTGCTGATGGTGAATGCGCCTTGTGTGGTCAACTGGAATATCATGTACTTAACTTCAATCGCAGTTTGAATAATGGTATGCGTCGTTGTGATGGTATCTTTATGTCAAGTGGTGGTTTGAACATCTTTAGTCATCTCCCTTGAAGATTACACCAACTCCGTGGAAGTTGTCCGATGCGAGGCAAAGCGAAGTCCGGTTAGAAGTTTGCTGAAGTTGAGCTCCATATCCCACACCTTAGAGTAGATTAGAATCTTCTTAACCTTATCCCATTTCAATTCAGTACTTTCTGACTAGAATAGGAAACTCGCGCTTCATAGACAAATCTTCCGAGCATTTGAATTCCTTTCTCCACTGCTGAACAATTCCGTAAGTCCCCTTGAAATACCAGCAAATCACATCGAGCCAAACTGAGCCTATTCGCACTAAAAGAACCTTGGAGTTGAACGCATGAACTTTCTTGCAATCTTAGCATGCGGAATACTTTGATCAAGAGAGATAGGGTAGCCGCTACTTTATTCGCTGGTGCGGTCACAAAACCACGTCAACAGAATTGGCGCTAGAAGGAGGGCGAGCTTCGAATTGTTCCGGAGGCTGAAGGAACCAGTATGAGCTTTGAAGTTGCAAATCAGAGATATGTTAGATCTCTCTTATATCGAAAAATCCAAAAAAAGTTAAAAGTTAAAAAATTCAAAAAAATCAAAAAATGGAAAATCAAAAAAGAGATTTCTCAATGGATGGGCATATTTCTTGCTCTCAAGATAGTCTTACGGATATTGCTTGGATTCATGATAGATTGAATGCACAGTTGTGGCCTGAGAATTTGTCTAAGTTTGCCTTGCCAGGAAGATGTCGAATTCATGAGACCTCCCAGCACGAAGAAATCAGTTGCCTAACATTCCTCTCAAGGATAGAGCTTGTTCTCCAAGGGAAAATTTTCTTTTGGGATGTCCCTAAGCCAGGAGTATTGGATGTGGAACTTGATGATTATAGCGTTCCAGAAGTTGTGGATGAGGCCTTCACGAGATTCATACTTAGGATCCAAAATCAATTGGAACTTGGCAATGTTTGCTTGAAAGGTGTTCTGCTCCCTCGTTGGTGTCGGATTCACAACGCGCCTCATCCAGAGTTCACTTGTACAACATGTGAAGGAGCTATCAACTTCGCCAGATGTCGCCTTGGATTACCAGTACTACCATATGGGTTCTTCAAAGACAAAGGGTGGATTGAATATGTTACACAGACATTTTCAGCACCAAATGAAGAGGGTACCCCAACATCACCCAACAACAAGGAGAATAAGTCCCAACAGGATGATATGATCAAGCTTAGGGAGCAAGCGAATGAAGATTGTTCCTACATCACTCTAGAACAAGAGGCTATTGGAGCAAAGATCGAAGAAGCAATGGAATATATCCAAGGAAGAGAAGCCACCCAGGGCAACTGTCAGCCTACGGAAGTGAATGAATGTACAAGATTGCAAGTTATTGAAGATCATCAAGAACCAGGAATGGAGGACTTAGTTCAAAGTACAGATGGTGTGAGAAATTTTCAATATTCATTCACTCAAGGAGGAGAACGTGAAGAGGGAAGTGATTTCGGTACACTTCAAGAAAGAACGCCCCCTGATGAAAAGGTTCAATCATGCATGGACAAGATGGAAGAAATGACAAGCAGCTTAAGGCAAGATGATGTGTTTGAAGATCAATGGGCTACCAAGATGGAGGCAAAATATGAAAGGCACTTCGCGTCAGCACTTGGTCCATTATTCGCAGTCATGGAAGAGTTGCTTGATGAAATTGAAACAAATGAAATACTGCTTGATAAAGAGATGGAAAGTGAAGAGCAATTCGGGTTGGGGCTCGAGCCATTGTTAGGGATTCAAAAGGAGCCAGCACATGAAATAATCCAAGCTTCCAAATGCCCTCTTGAATTTATTTCCTGCCCCACTCCTCCCAGTTTGGATCGTCCACATGTTTTAGATGCAAGCGGTTTGGTCCACCATCAACTTCGACCTCCTGAAGAAGCAATGGACAATAAAGACCACCAGGTTATATCTTTCCCCACTGTTGATTACAAAGAATATCATTTTGATTATGGAGATTTAGGAAAGACGACTTGTTTATGGATTAATCATGGTCCGGATGAGTTGCCCCAGTTACTAATTTTTCCTGAAGTTTTGCTTGAGTTTGAGATTCATATTGCGAAAAATTACTTTTCTGAGTTTAAGGACAAATTTGCTAGGCTCCGCACTATCACTGTTGTTCTGTCGCTGCTGAACATCCTGAGAAATCATGCTAGGAGTTGTATGTACTTGGGTCTTTTGATTGTTGTTCGCTTAAAGTTTTTGTTTTTGTTTAGATTAGTTGTCTTGCTTTCATAGTTTAGTTGTTGCTTTCAATAAAGAGGATCCCATTTGTGAAGGGGTTGTTGTGTTGTTTTCGCCACGGTCCAACACAATGTTAGTCCATTTCTTAGATAATCACTTAGGAAGTGCTTTAGAATCTGAGGTTGTTCTTTCAAGTTTCATCATTTGGTTAGGAACTGTACTTGACTTGGAAGGGAATCATCTATTGTGTCTTGACACCAAGTCTCACGATTGCTATATTTTACACATAATTAATTGCTCTAAGTCATTGAGGTTTCTTAGGAGAAGTCTTGGCAAGTGAAAATCTTACATCTTGCTTCAGCGCCACTACAATTCTCAAACCCATTGGAGGCTTCAGTGCCTGCCAGCCAATCAAGGAATTGACGGAAGAAATCAAACGAAGAAAAGTAAATGTGCTTCAAAGAAATATCAAAAAAGAAAAAGAATGAAAAGTGAAAAGAAAATATTATGAAATATTGGTTTTGGGAATATGCGAGTAACTCCACCAGGGCTATGGACACCCGGCCGGCAGTGGAGCAATATTCATGGGAATTGTAGCGACAACCTCGTCGGGGCTATGGACGCCTGACTGGCAGCGAGGCAATGTCCAGGATGCTTTTGAAGTCAAGATATTTATTTAACTTGCTGGGGCAGATTTTGGGAACTTCAATGGTCTTTTGAGTTGGAACAAACGCATATGCACACACTTGTAATCAAAAGATGAGGTGCCTTGATCCAATTTAGGATTTTTCTTCCCTTTTAAGTATATCCCCTAGTCAATTGATGGGTCTTGAAAGAATTTTCCAAGGGTTCTGAGTATGCAATGGGTTTTGTCTTTGAAATGTTCAGGAACATTTATTCGGGTTGGGGCTAATGTTGTGACCTTTTCCACACATCGCCCCATTGCAAATGGGGACCCCCTAATTTTGGCTTTGATGTTGAACTTTTGGCTTTGCTTTCGGTCGTTTTGTCTCTCTTTTCTGCTGTCTATCTTTTCGGGGATGTGCCCGTCATTGAGCTTAAACATGAAATTGGCCAAGTTTGAAAATTAGGGTTTTGAACTTACTTTCCAAATTGAGGTCAAATGAAGTGAGTAAATTGAGATTTGAGATTAGCATTGATGTTAGTGTGCTTCTAGCAGGTTCTCACAGAAATTTCATTAGGTTCTGACTACTTACTATTTTTAGTAAGTGTGCAATTACAGGCAATCCTTCAGCATTTTTGAGATTCCGACAGTCACATTGCGTCCAAAGCACATCAGGCTACTCACAGGTTAAATTTGAGCTGAAACAGGCAACTTACTATTTTTAGCAGTTCAGCTTCTGGAGCCAATTTCAGGGCCTAGACGTTGAGTTTTTCAATGCATGTCTGGAGATTCCTTCTGGGTTTTCAGAGACCTTCGCAACGGTGTGACATGCAAAGCGAGATAACGACTTTCAGAATTCAGTCTTCCGATGCCATTTTTAGGGTTTGCATGTCAGCGTTTTCTTTGCATGTCGGCATATTCTTTATGGGTTTTTCAAGAGCTTCGCGATGATATGACATGCAAAGCGGGATAATTTCAACACATGAAATTTGAAGACTTTCTGAGTAATTTCTATTTTTAGCAGGTTGCCAAAAATAGCAGGTGCAGATAGGCATCAGGCATCAACAGCACGAATCAGTTGAAATTCATAGCAGGGCGAAAATCAGGCTTTCTGGAGTCAAAATTCAGTCCTTGGTGCGAAATTCAAGGAACTTTCTAAAAATAGAAAGTCAGGGCAAATTAGGGTTAATAGAAGAAAATCAACCTAAATCTGGCAGAGGGCATGAAATTCGCTAAAACGGATAAAATTTGGAGTCCAGCATTGATATCCACCTTGAGAAGCTGGAGGTAATGGAAATTTGGCTAAATCTGAAAATTGAAAGTAGCATGGGTCAAATGCGCCCCTCTTTAAGGTTATTGGAAGTGAAATTTTTATTTTTTAAGTGGCGAAACTAAAAGTTCAACATGCCAAATGCGCCCATGGTGAAATTGGAAGCTCCACTAGCAAAATGCACCTAGGAGGATGAAAGGGATAAAAGGTTTCTAAGGCAAACGAATTTGGAAGTACACCCCTTGCATATGCACCCTCAAGAGGAGAATGGATGATGAAAATTTGCCTAAGTTACGAACTGAAAGCTGACATAGGGATATGCGCCTGACTTGAAGGAGGAACTAGAAAATTTTCTAAGTCACGAAATTAAAAGTTCACCATGTGTTTTGCGCCTTGAAGCTCACCTGCCCATTTGCGCCCCACTTAAAATTAAAAACACCAAGGCTTATATGCGCCTAAGATGTGTTGGATGAGATAATTCCCTAAGGCGTGAAAAGTGAAAGGACATGGGTAATATGCGCCCCTCTTCAAATTGGAAGTTGGACATGGGATATGCGCCTAAGAGATTGAAAATGAAAGTTACTCCTATGATATGCGCCCCCATTCAAATGCTTGCCCTCTTGTTTGCGCCTATCACAAGTTGAAAGTCGAAAATATTCTAAGTATGAAAAACTTGAAGTTGACCATGCTATTTGCGCCCTAGCTTATAAGAACTTCAAATTCGTCCAAGTGTTGGGAATGAAAGCTCCACCATGGATTTGCGCCTAGAGATTGAAATTAAAAGTTCATACTTCAATATGCGCCTGGAGGAGGGAGTATTTAAAATACACTAAGTGCGCCCCAAGTTGAAAGCTCTGCATCTCATTTGCGCTTGGAAGGAAAGAGATAGCTTGACATGTGATTTGCGCCCAAGGCCTAGAAGGAGATAATGATTATTCTAAGGCAAATGAATTAAAAGCTTCATACATCAAATGCACCCCACTTCAAAGTGAAAACTCGCCCTTCAAAATGCGCCTGAGCTGAAGAAGAAATTGATAAAATACACTGAGGCGTGAAATTGAAAGCTCTAAGTGCTATTTGCGCCTGACAATGTGAGGGATGGATGACTCAAAATTTTCTTAAGGCAAATAGATTGGAAGCTCTATATGTCATTTGTGCCCAGCTTTGAGAAGGATCTATTTAAAATGTGTTCGAAGTGTTGAAGATAAAAGCTTCATGCTCAATATGCGCCCCCATCTCACAAGAATTAGAAGCTTGGCACGTAAAGTGCGCCCAAGAGTAAGGAATGTTGAAAACGAAATTTATTCAAGCCCTATGATTTGCGCCTCAAATTAAAAGCTTGGCCTCTCATTCGCGCCCCACTCCAAATTAAAGGCACAAAGGCTTATCTGCGCCTGGACTTTGAGGGAATTAAGAAACACACCAAGTCATAAAGCTGAAAGTAGAAGACATGATTTGCGCCCATAATGGAAACTTGAAGCATGACGTGGTTTGCGCCTAAGCTTGAAGATGGAGTTTTAAAATTCTCTAAGTCATTTAAAAAGTGAAAGCCAACCCTTAAATATGCGCCTTGAAATGAAGATGATATGAAAACGTCTAAGACATTTGAAATGAAATGCTTATGGGTGTATTTGCGCCCACCTTTGAAGGAGGAGGTTGGATTTTAAAACTTTGAATAAGGCGTTGGAAATAAAATCATAACCTTTAGTGGGCGCTTTGGTTAGAAAGAGGTGTTGATAAATATCAATGTTTAAAAAATTAAATATTCCCCCCCCCTTTTATAATCACGTGAAATTCAAAGGCGTTTAATTTCAAAAAATCAAAATGCGGGGATAAAGAATCAAAGCAAAGGCGTTGGAAGAGATAAATAATTTCTCTAGGCAATTAATTGCGAAATTTGCCTAAGTCGGAGAAATTTAATTAAAATTTAATTTAATTATTTTCCTAAGTATTAAATTAAAAATTCCCCTTTAAATTTAGACACATGAGATTTTAAAAATTCGGACGATTTCAAGTGAGGGGAATTTATTTCGAAGTTATCATGGATGGAAAATAAATTTCGCCTAGCCATTTTAAAGTGTTGACATCGAATTTTCACATGCGCTGGAGAAATAAATTAAATGGCATTTGAATTAAATTTTAATAAATTAAATATGCCAATTTAAAAAAAGCGGTGAGATTATTCCAAATCAAAGTAAAATGATTTTTTCAAAATCACTGGCAGTCGGGAGGGAAGTTTTAAATTTAAATCGAGGAAAGAATCTCCCTGAATAGCAAATTGCTATGACGACTGTAAGACGATTGGAATATTCTCTTTCAAATTTAGCAAATGCGTAAGTCATGATGAAGAGAATTAATGGCATCTGCTAAAATTAGCACCAGCTTTTGGTTATAAAAACTCTGAGGATTTTCATTCTCATCTCACAAAATTCGAAGCTGAAATTTATGCTGGTGAGTTGAGAGTGATTGTTGAGTTGTGAGGTTTAATATTTTCAAGATTGAGAGTTGCTGAAAGTGTGAGGGGTGTTGAAATCGATTTTTAAAGAAGCTTGAATTTCTCGAAGATTTGCGAAGTTGCTGAGATCTAAAGTTGCGAAGTTGCTGAGATTCGAAATAAAGTTTGAAGTGTAAGCTGCCGAGGTTGAGCATTTTTATTTCTTCAAGTTGCTGAAGGTAAGTATTTGAAGTTGCTGAGATTTAATATTTTCAAAGTTGCTGAAAGTTGAAATGTTTTTCGAAGTTGAAAGTTGAAAGGTTAAAATCGTTTATGCTGGAAGTCGAAATTGTTTGAACTTGGAATTGTTGAGATTTAAATTCTCTAAAGTTGCTGAATGTTTAGAATCAAATCAGAAGTAGAAATTGTTCAAACTTGTTGATTCAAAACTTTTTGAAGTTGCTGTTTTATAACTTTCGAAAGGCTGATTTGAAATTATCGAAACTTGCTGATTTGAAATCTTCGAAGTTGCTGATTTATAACTTGCGAAGTACTGATTTCAAATTGTTGAAACCTTGAAACTTGGTGATTTATAACTTCCAAACTTGCTGATTTAAAATCTTCGAAGTTGCTGATTTATAACTTTCGAAGTTGTTGATTTAAAATTGTTAAAAGTGGCTGAAACTTGAAGCATTTTCCGAAGTTGGGATTGCTGGAGTTAATTTCTTTTGGCTGCAAAATTGTTGAAGTTCAGAATTTTATCGAGGTTTGGAGTCGAAGTTTACTGCTGAAGCTATTAACTCACATTTATTTTTGCAGCCAACTCCATTCGCCAGCCGCCACTCATCATCTTTTATTTTAAAAGTTTGGAGTGTAATGTTTGCTTCTTGATTTGCAGATGGCCGAAGGACGAAAAGCTGATGTTGCTGGAACAAGCAAAGCTGGAGCTAAGGCTGGTAATAACGAAGCTGTCAAAGAAAACGCCTCTAGGCAGGCAATCATCAAGAGTCTGAAGAAATCCTTCATTCCTGAGTCAAAGATTGTGTTGAAGTTTGGGAACTTGACGGACACCAACCTTGGGCCTTTCAACCTTGAGGCTTTCATGCGCAGAATGTATGGACAAGGTGGCAATCTTCCGACAGAAGCATCGCGCAACATTGTCAAGAGCGGGTTATATGCAGCGGCCGGGTTCCAACCAGCAGTTCGTTGCCCAGAGCTGATTTTGGAGTGCGCAAACTTTTACAACTTGGACGATCGGACTATCATTTCTCCGAATGGTATGATATTGGCCAACTTTGCACCTGACGCAATTGGCGAGGCATTTGGGATTCTGGCTACAAATAATATGTTATATAAATCCAAACAAAAGGCCGACAAGATGTATGCTACATCTTTTGAGAAGTGCATGAAGAGGATCAACACCACTTGGATGCGAAAGCCAAAGCCTCCTGCTGCAAGACTGCCGAAGCAGATAATTTCAGAGGAGCTGAAACAGGAGTACTGTGATATAATTATGTTGCTCAGTAGGGTTAATGGCAGCTCGCAGTCATTTGTGTTCGAGCCATGGATGTTCTTCTACATTAGTGTGGTGCTTGAAGGAAAGGTGCAAGTAAATTGGGCTCAGATGATCAGCGATAATATCAATGAGCAGTTTCAAAATTTGAGGAGAACAAGAACATTCTACATGAGTTCGTATGTCATCTATATGCTTGCTCGAATGACAAAATACAAGGGATTGGCATACCAGGAACCAATTGGCTGTGATTTTAATCAATTCAAAATTCATGAGTCTTGTAGACAGTTGCATCTCACGCACACGGCTGACTTCAAAAGAGTAAATGATGCTTTCACCATGTATATCACAAGAACCCTTCAGCGGAGGTTGCAACAGAGAATATCTGAAGAGGCACAGATGTTGATAGAAGAGTATGGGTTTTGGTTCGTCCAATTCCCGAAGTTTACTTATTTAAGGCTGTCGGGGTACGACTCGTACGTCTACAAATTACCAAGGAACCCCACGAACAAGATGATACTGCTTGAGCTATCTAGGCAACTGGTAGCCTACGACAAAATCATAAGGAGAAAAAAGAAGGGAGGTTTGCATTTTCCCATTGTTTTGGGAAACTCACTTGAAGAATGCCCTACTTTGCAGGCAGCCAAGGAGGCTGAAGATGAATTGAAGTTCTATAAGTTGACTCTTCGTACAAGCCGCCAGAATTTTGATCCTCGGGAAAAGATTGGAACAGTGCAAGGTGTAGAGTACAGACACAAAACTCACTTAGAGGATTTTTGGGCGAATGTTGGAGATGAGGCTGAGATTAGGAAAAGAATGTTTTCGAGGTTGCCTCTCAAACTAATCAGGGAATGTGAGGTAGTCCAAGTGCCGGATCAAGTCGAAGAGGATACCAGGCTAATTCATCCGGATTATGAATCAGTAAAGAACACACCGATTCCACCAGTAGATTGGGTTGAGCCGGAGATCACGGATCTAGACACTTTGTCTATTCCTGTTTTGACTTTTACAAGGGCTTGGGTAGAGGAGCGCGTTCACCGATTAAGGAGGAGGTCAGTTGCCCTCACATACGACCTAATGGGTGATAAAAGGCCACCGGTGATGGCAAAAAGGAAGAAACAAATTGCCCAGCCTCCGGAACCACAACCACAGCAGGAAGGGCCTATTCAACCGGAACCTCAGGAATCGGAGGACACGTCATCTACTCAGTTGGTGACCCATTCCTCCAGCGTGTGCGAAGTCTCACTGTTTGCAGATCAAAGGACTCAAAGGAATGAGGAGCCAGAGGTTGGAGAGGTTAACCAACCAATGCCAAAGAGTTGGATACTCAGAGTGTCAATGATCCTGAAGGTGCAAATCAGCCAGATGAAGGGGAGGAAACGGAAACGGACACCCACTTTGATCATGTTTTCGAAGAAGAGGAGGATGTTATAGAATCAAGGGTTGAAGCTCACAAGGAGGGGAATCAACATATGGAGATAGATGAGCCTCAACAAAATACTGCTCGAGAGGAGGTTCGGGAAGTGGAGGCAACTGAAGAGCAGCCCCTTATCATTTACGACATTCAGCACAATTGGCTCTCACAGGCAATTAGGGGGGATTAGGATGACAATGTTGACCTGGCAGTTGAAATGGAAGAGCTTCTAAACAGAACAAGTCGCCTAAGAGGAAGAGAGCAAGGAAGTATACAAGGATGGAAACTAATGAGGCTGGTTCACGCAGCCTCCATATTGCTGTTCCAAGGGAGGATTATTATTTAAGTGATGCAATGCCGGAAAATTACACGGTCACCACAATTGAGTTGGGACGTCCCTCCGGAGTGCAAGTGGTTGAGGAAGTTGAAAGTTCATTCCAAGCGTTGAAGGACAGGTTGGTAAAAAAGGAAGGGAAGTATAAAAGGTTGAAAAGGGAGCACAAGGCATTGGTCCAATATGTGCAACATCTAGCACATCCAGTGGCTCAAGAGAGTCCAGTGGTAGAGCCTCCGCCTGAGCTACCACGAGAGCCAATCAGTGGGCTTGAGGAGATGAAGAGAGCTATACGAGAGGGAGACAAGTGGATAAGCGGTGTCCGTGCTGAAGCAGAAAAGTTCATGGTCGATCTTGTCTCATCATTTTAGAATGCATCTGGTATCCTTTCACGCCTAGATAATGTCGAGCAAGCTTGGGGAGACACCCATATTTTTCAAGACAAAACTATTCCCCGCCTTGCTATTTTGATGCGTGTGCCCACGCAAACTTTGGTGAATGGAGTGATCCAGGCAGGCGACAGGTATGATTTTCGTGGGTGGCATTCAGCTGCATTCACGGGAAAGGGCTTCTTCGACACGGCAGCTGTGGAGTCCTCCAAGATCAAGAAAGCGATGAGGAATATTCACGAGGGTATCCTCAACACATTAGATGCATTGTTCGCCAAAAGGCTAACTCATGAGGAGGTAGAGGTGGAAGGATTAAAGTCAAGATTGCAGCTTTTCTTCTCTGAGATGAAGATGTTCTCTCAACTAGACTTTGAGAACATTTCGACATTTTCAGCAATTATCCAGAGTACGCAGGATTCTATAGAGGCTTGGGGAAAGTCTTATGATAAACATGAGCAAACGGTAGCTATCCTGTAATATCAGCTTAATCTTACTCCGTCGATTTCTGAGGAGGAAGTTGATGAGGTGTTGGCCCGATTTGTAGCATACGCGGTCAGAGAGAGGAACAAGGGAATCCGAGTCATGGACGAGAATCTTCTAGAAGGGTAGTGGGCATTAATTGCCCATAGTGGTCAAGGAGGAATCTGCTATTTTGGGATCATTTATGACACCACTCCACCTTCTGGCGGTTTTTAGGGAAAAACTTGTCTAGGGTTGAGGTGGCTCGATCTGGGCCCTCCATTGTAATTCAATCTGGACCGTCCATTGGACTTGGCCAGCTATATAAGGGGGAGTCTCCCTCATTTGTAATCTGATAGTTAGAATCAGAAGTAGTCAGCATAGTGGATTTTGGAGCAGAATAGAGAGTAGATATTTTGAGTTAGAGTAGTTTTCATTGCATTGTTTGGAGAAGAAGGGGAATTCTCCCTTTGAGAATTTTTGTAAGAGATTGTCACGAAGGCTAATCATAATAAAGCATTTCATTGATGGTGAATTCGAACTTTGTTGTGACCAGTTTGTGAGGTTTCTTCTTCCTTTGACTTCAACTAGGACTTAATTTCATGCTAATAGTTAGATATGGATGCTTATGTTTGATGTAAGTGAGCTTCTTTGATCCATACCACTAACGATCTTACTGATGATAAGCTTGTCTTGCGTGGTCAACTGGAACACTCTATACTTAACTTCGATCAAGATTCATATGTAGCTATGCATCGTTGTGATGGTAATTGCATTATCGAATTGTGATTTGAACATCCTTTTCACCCTTTGAAGATTGCACTAACTTTGTCGAGGCTGTCCAATAGGAGGCTAGACAACGTTTGTTTGAAGTTCATTGAAATTGAGCATAGCACCCTTTGCATTTAGGTTAGAATTTAGATTTTCGAAATCTCTACAGCCATTCAATTCCGCATACTCTTGGTTAGTTTTAGGAAACTCGCACTTCAAAGCCAAATCATTCACACAAAATCCTTTTCAAAGCATATATTTGTTGTTACTGCACGTATTCTGAACAATTGTGTAAGTCCCCTCGTAAGAACACAGCAAAATCATATCAAGCCAACTGAGTCTATTCGCATTAAAGGAACCTTGGAGTTGAAAGCATGATCTTACTTGCAATCTTAGCATGTTGAATACTTTGTTCAAGAGAGGATAAGGTAGCCGTTGGCAACTTTGTTCTGCTGTTTGGTGCGGTCACAAAAACCACGTCAACAGAACCAAGCATACGCAAAGGCTGTGGAAGTAAGTCAAAATATGGGACAAAACATAGTTGGGCCTTCTTTGTACACAGGCTTGACTACTACAAATAATCAGATGCAGACGCTTGGTTCGACATGGAACCAGCAAATTCCATCATTGAATCCAGTTCCGGCACCATCTAATCAGTTAGTTCTCCATCCTGGGATACCCTTGTCCCAGACTCCAGCTACACAACCTGTCTATCTCCAGAATACAGTACCAGCAACAAGGACTCAAGAGGAGAAAGACGAAATGAAAGAATTAGTAGAACAAATGAAAAGGCTGTCAACTGAGGTGACTTACCTCAGAAATCAGAATAACCAGATGCAGTCTATGTTGAAAAATTATCAGTCTCATCAGGGTAACAATCGAGGATATCAGAATAATCCTCCATACCATCAAGATGCCCACCAAGGACATGGCCATGATAATAGTCATGGGTATCGAAGTAATAATCAAGGATTTCAGAAGAGGTCCTGGAATACGGGGGCCAACAATGGAGGCGTGTCGTCACCATTAGATAATCCACCACCTCCAGACAACCGTCCTACTGATAGAGTTTTCCTAGCTGAAGTAGCCATGTCAGGATGGTGTAGACTCCACAATACAAATCAGCACTCAGAGTTACAGTGCCGCGAATTTCAAGTAGCTGCTGATATTTTCAAAGGAGAAGTAAAGAGCACATAGAGTACTGAGAATCCTCCAACTACGGGATATGAGATTGTCCCAGTACAAAGATATGACCAGGTGTTAATCCTAGAGGAAGTTAATATTTCGCCTGAGTACCAAAGTTACATGCCGCCATCTATTAATCACAGATTTCCACCAGCTTTAGCAAATGGTCTCGTGGGGGCGCCAGATAATCAGGCTAAAGAAGCCCAGGTTTATTCAGAAGTTCAGGATAGTTATTCAGAGGAGCCACTTGGTCAAGACAATTATATTTTCCCACCTCTTAATAACAGTGTTTTAGTGGAAGGAAGAAGAGAGGTGCAAGCATTCCAGACATCCGGAGGAACACCCAAAGTGTATTAGAGGACTTACCATCAAAAAGAGCCTCTGACATCCTCAATTCCTCCGAATAATTTTGCAACTCCACCAAATCCGAATAAGGACAAACACATGCCCCTTACTGGAAACTGGATTGACAGGTCCTACAAAATCAATACCCCACTTCTGAAATGGAGTGTCAATAACAACTGGCCTGAGTGGAAAAGATGCCAATTTCACTTTACCAGCAAACTGCTGACATAGCTGACATTTGTACACCCAATCATATGCATCACGAAACATAGTTGGCCAATAAAACTGTGCTCGTAGAATCTTAAATGCAGTGACCCTTGATGAAAAGTGTCCTCCGCATGCCTGATTATGAAAAGCTTCTAACAACCTTCGCTGCTGATCCTTTCCGACACATAATAGAAAAGTTCCGTCAAGGCCACGCTTGTACAGAACGTTATTAACTAGCACGAAATTTTGTGCCTTCAATTTCAATGTTCTTTTCTGCTGTTTGTCCATGTGACGTGGACATTCTCCATACGTTGAATAATACCATAGTGGTGTGTACCATTCTTCTGCAGAATTAACTAATAAGACCAAAGGTAGGTCTTCTTCAATTTCTTTTTCTAAACCAATTCCACCATTGCTTTTGAACTTGCGATCTCCATCTTCCGCCAACAATCTGCAAAGACCTTGCCCACGAACAAGCTTGGTCGGCTTAATCTCCAGATCATATTCTTGAACTCTTGCGATCCAATTCCCTCTTTTCGTACCCATCTCCTGTTGAGTAAGTACACTTTTTACTGCTGGATCGGTGACATACACCGTAGTATGTGAATTCAAAAGATAAAATCTGAAATTCTTGACAGCTCTGACGACAGCATAAGCGTTCTTCTCGATCTGGGAATAACGCATCTCAGCATCCTTGAAATTAGCACTCATAAAAGCAATAGGAGATTCACCCTCCTCGCTGAGTTGTGTCAAAATGGCAGACAATGAATGTTCCGACGCGTAACAATAAAGAATGAAATCCTTTTGAAAGTTAGGCCGAACTAACACTGGTGCATTTGCAATAGCTTCTTTAATCTTAATAAAGGCCTGTTTGCCTTCGTCCGTCCACACAAATGTAGACGTCTTCTTCATCATTGCTGAAATCTCCTTTGTCAGCTCTGAGAAATCAGGTACGAACCTTCGGATAAAGTTAACTTTACCGAAAAAGGAGTGCACCTGCGTTTTGCTTGTAGGGAGAGATAGGTTTCTGATTGAATCCACCCGATTCGGGTCTATTCTGGTACCTTCTTTGGAAACGATATGACCAAGCAACTTTCCCTCCGTCACCGCAAAGATTGTCTTCTTCGGATTCAAAGATATTTTATGATACCTACATCTCTCGAACACTTTCACAAGGTGTGAAAAATGATCACTCCGTTTATCTGAAAAAACGGTTAAGTCATCAAGATAGACGACTATGATCTTATTTCTAAGATCCCCAAACGCTAAATCCATGGCTCTTTGAAAAGTAGCACCGGCGTTGATAAGGCCGAAAGGCATCCTCTCATAAGCAAACGTTCCCCACGGCGTGGTGAAAGCTGTTTTGATTTGATCCTCCTCAGCCACTGCAATCTGATTATAACCAGAAAAACCATCAAGAAGTGATAGCATTTCCGATCCGGTAACTGTCTGCAATGTATGCTCCATGATTGGTAAGGGATAATTGTCCTTCAAGGACGATTGATTCAAGTTCCTGAAATCAACGCAAATTCTGATTTCTCCATTCTTTTTGCGCACAGGAACAATATTTGACACCCAAGTGGAATGATGAATAGGAAAAATTATTCTGGAGTCCACCATTTTCTGAATTTCCGCATAGATAGTATCTTGAATTCGCGGATTGTAATGTCTTTGTTTCTGCCTGAAAGGCTTCACTTCAGACTTCAGCGGAATTGTGTGAGACAATTCAATGGGTGTGAAGACCTTTAAATCTTCATATGACCAGGCAAATACATCCCTGTATTGCTTGAACAAGGCGATAAACCTCTCAGTTTCTTCGGAAGTACAACATTTTCCCAAATTCACAAGCCGAGGCTTGTCCTCAGTACCTATGTTGACTTGACTATATTCTGACGAAGTATTCACCCCTGACCTCTTCTGATCTTGGATGTAACGATCATGCCTGTCAAAAATATCCTCCAAGGATACAAAACCTTTAGGAATCTGATTTCCTTTCAATTGTATGATTCCAGATTCTATAACCTCAGATTCTTCAGTAATTGACTCTCTGTGAGGAGTAAAACTCCCTTCAAAGAACAATTCTTTGTAGTTATCTCCCATGACGAGAAATTCTTTAATATCTTCATCATCACTGAAGACTTGCCAGTTGTCTGAATTATCAGGAACAGCTGGTCTATAGATGAGCTCAATAGCAAATGAGTTCTGACGAAAGTCAGAGTTAGGCATAAAAAGAGCGGCTGAAACTGCAAGCGCATCAGCTTTGCTATTGTTCATTCTTGAAATGTATTTGATATTAAATGCATCGAACCAATCGATCGCATTCCATACTCTCTGCCTGTAGTTTGGAGACGATTCTTTCTACGTGAAATTGATCTCTGACCTGCTTTACGATCAGCTCTGCATCTCCTTCAACTTGAAGCAGCTTGATCCCCATATCCTTTGCGTTTTTGAGACCTAACAAGAGCGCCTCATATTCTGCGGTATTATTAGTGCAATCGAATTGCAACCTATATGCAAAAGGATATAAACGACCTTCGGGAGAGATAATCACTACTCCCGCTCCGGAACCTGAAGTCGAACAACTGCCATCAAACTGCATCGTCCACACCTTCGATTCTTCTTCTGATAAGTCGGTGGAAAGTGCAAAATTCTGACAATCATCTGTCACTTCAGACACCATAGCGTATGTGCCTGGACCCGTATCTTGATACAACACTTGAGCATGTGGGTCCTGGGACTTAACCACTGTAAACTTTGATTTGGTTTCCGGCTCTAATTTAAAAGTACCTTTCTTTAATGGAATTGTCGCGAACGACCAATCCATCTGTATTTCTCCTCCAAGATCCTTGCAAAAACTTCTACTAAGTAACATCCCGTAACTGGTAGGAATATCAGCTACAAGGATAGTCATCATAATTTTCTTCTCTGGACATGACGCTAGCCTCACTTGCGCATCTTTAAGTTGACCAACTAACGGCACCGGTTTAGACTCAAGTGAATAACACTTTTCCTGAGTCGGGGTGCACGAAAGTCCCAACGCATTCATAATTTGTAAGGGCATTACGTTGTCCGAAGCTCCACTGTCAATTATGCAATTGCTCAGCTTGAAACCTCCTATATATAGAGATATATAAAACGGCCTCGGCTTCTCTTCTGCAGGAACTGAGGATTGTAACAATGTCGGCTGAACGACATTCTTCTTCTTAAGAACGTTCAAGATCCTATCCAACTGTTCTGGATGATCTTGTAAATACTCCAGTTGAGATATCTGTACCTTCGTCTTCATCATGGAAGAAACGATGTCAAAGCTTGCTGAAGACGTATCTAAAGCCGCTGGCAAGATATTTTCTTGTGAAGGTTTTTGATTTGAAGTAGAGACTACTTCCTTTGCTTTTGTATTCAAATTCCGCTTTTCCTCTTCCTCCTTCTGTGCTTTGAAATGTTGAGCACGTGTGAACACAGGTGAGGTGATATTCTCATGATTCACTGCAAGAGAAAAACGACGGGATTCTTCTTCTTCATTAACGGGTTCTCGATCAAAATATCCCGTTGCGGAGTCGCCATCAAACTCGTCTGGCTGTGAAGAGACGACATTTGAACTGGTAGGTATGAAATCTGAACTAGGAGCAGAATCGGCAAATCCCATGAGCTGATTCATTCTTTGATTTTCCGGACAAGTAGCGCCGGTATGCTCTGCTGAATCATGGAATGTGCAAAAGACCGTAGCCTTTTCAGCTTCATTATTTTGTCTCGGTTGTCCTTGCGGAAACTTTGACTTGAAATTATTGTACGGCTGAAAGTTATTCCTTCTCGGCTGATATGCTGGTTGTGATTGAAAAGGTGGTGAGGGCAAGGCTGGTTTCCCTTGAGGTGGTGACTGCCGCTTTAGTATCGTCACCTCATTTGCTACCTTCTGTAGCAACGGATCGGCCGACGCTTGCACAAGCGGCCTGATCGAATCATCTTTCATCTTGCCGGTTGTAATCATAGTATCTTCAAGCTTGATTGCTTCTTCCTGAAGGCGTGTTAAATCATCTTCTTCGGCTATCTTCAAGAAAAAGGCAATTTCTGACGGCAATGCGTTGATGAAAGAACTCATCAAAATCTCATCAGATGGATTCAAAGTGTGAGAAAGACGTGTAACAAGGCGATTAAACCTTGCCACAAATTCTCTCATCGGTTCATGCTTTTCAATCTTCGAATTTGAGAGTTGTGCAAATAATCTATGATTGTCTTCGGCAGGCTTGAATCTTGCCAAAAACTTCTGGCTCATGACAGCCCAACTGGTGATAATTCCTGGCTCAAGATTATTGAACCAATCTGCTGCGTTGTTTTCAAGAGTCTCCACGAAAAGACGAACGGCGATGTCCTCATGTCCAACATGCAAAACGGAACAAGCCGCTGTGAATGCTGATAAATGTTCATCTGGATGTTTTGAACCATCGCCATGAAATCTCGGGAAAAACTTGCGTGATCCTTTGGGCAATTCATGATGTCCTGGTAAAGCCAACGGTCCAATATTGTCGCCCCAAGGCAAGGGAACTGGACGTCTTGCGTTTCTTGCATTACGACCGTTGTGATCTTCACCATTGTTGTTGTTGTTAATAATACGTTCACCCATCTCTGCAATTGGAGTGGGAGATTCTTCTTCTAAGATTTCTGACTCAGTAAACTGATCAGGAGCTTCTTCAAAAACAGGATCTGGCTGTATAGGAGGATTTCTTCTCCTTCTAATGTAAACTTGATAAGCCAGGATGCTTAATCCCACGCGGGAGGTGGCAAAACTAGTCTACCTGCTGCAAGATCTTCTTTTTCTTCTTCTTTATCCAGAGTAGTAGCTGCGTTTCTCCACTGAGATGTAGATGTATGATTTTCAAAAATAAACGTGCGCAAGCTACTGATGATATCTGACTGTTCTGCTTCGATGAATGCTAAATTCGGCTGAATAACAGGCGGACTTAGTGCTGGTTGTTGAACTGGAGCAGTAGGACGCCAGATAGTCATATCCGTGACATGTATGAAGTTATTTCAAGGCCTCGTGCCCCACGGTGGGCGCCAGAAAGAACTGTTGGCGTAACAACTAACACCTCTGGAGTAGAAGTTGTTATGAACAGCCTATGCACACTACGCAATGAGTGCTCTTCAAATTATGGAGGGGAAGCTCCCTCGTTATGCTTTGACAAATGTACTTGCAAAGGAAAATAAGCCAAAACTATGTCCTGTCTTTTTGTTTCAGCTGCTAGAGGCACAAGGCTTTCTTGAAAGAACTTACACGTTGCAGCTGAGTTTTCTCTGGTTTCGCAAATCAACTAAACTACAACTTATATCTATCCAATGTCCTCAGGAAAACAGAGCAAGAGGAAACGGAGCAAGGTTATGACTATCAGACGATAAACGCATTCAGATTCTCTACTTCAAGGCAAGGTGGCGCAACTATCATCTCAATCTGAACAAGTTTATTAAGCACAAAACAGATTTGAGAATTTGCTATGATAATCTTATGAAACCCTATGTGGCATAACACTCAATCAGCATAGTAAAGACTCACAAACAACTTTTATCATCAAAATCTTTGTGAAACCCTATGTGGCATAACACTTAATCGTAATGACAAAAGATTCACAAAACAGATTTTCCTAATCTAAGAGAAGATTCACCATGAAAACTTTATGAAACCCTGTGTGGCATAACACTCGATCAGCATAGTAAACACTTCACAAAACGGTTTTATCATGACAATCTTACGAAACCCTGTGTGGCATAACGTTCGATCATAATAATAAAAGATTCACAAAACAGATTTCTCTAAACTATGGAAGAATCCAGCATTACAATCTTTCGAAACCCTATGTGGCATAACAATCAATTGCAATAATGAAGACACATGAACAAATACCATAAAGAGCAATATTGAGGGCAAGGTAGGCGCAGCATATATTTATCTCTCAAGCAAAATTTATTTACAAATGAGCAAAAGCTCTTATTTATATACATCAAGGTGTAGGTAACCCTAAAATCACCTTGAGTTCACTACAGTTCTTGCAATGCATGCAAGTCATGCGCCCTAACCCTAATGAAGTAAACTATAGAGTTAACTGGGCAACTACCCTCAGTTTAACTGGTACAAATAACCTAATTGGACAATGTGCAAGCATGCACGTCCTTATTTAAAGCAAAGTTAACTGGCCACTACCTTCAGTTAACTGGAAACCCTAACCCTAACTCCTGTGTTGATAACTCCGAGGATGAGATAAGCATGTGTTAAGTCAGCAAGTGAACTGAAGACCGGAAGTCAAGTTAACTGCTGCTCAGGACTCAACCCTAGAAATTAACTGCACGTTATAACTGACAGATCACTCCATGTCAACTCGGTCTAACACTTCGACCAAGAACTCATCGATCTCCCTGTCATCTGGCACTTTGATGCTGCTAAAAATAACAGTCTGCTTCTTTAGTTCTCTGCCACTTTCAGTAATTGTGTGCACACCATCTTTGCATTCTTCAGTCGCCTTTCTCAAACTGGCTGCAATTACTGAAACATTTACTAATTTTTGCGCCCTAGGTTCACCTTCAAGGCTGTCAAAAATCAGCTTCTCAAATTCCGCTTGAACTTTTTCCAACTCAACATACGTGCCATCTTCGAGAAGATAATGACACGGGATCTGAACAACGAAGCCACTGACAAGTGCAAGCACTCCAACTACGTCATCCTTCAGTGAAAATAACTTAGAAGAGATTTTCTCACATATTTCTGTTCTGAGAAGGTGCTGCTCTTTCCAAGTGAAGACTTTCTCTTGATCTTCGATCTCCTCCAAAGCATCGCATGCAACTGATAACTGAGATACAAGAACGCGATCCTTTGCCAAGCTCTCTGCAACTGCAATATCTAGTAACTGAATACCCTGACGGAGTTTGTGTGCCTCACTCCTCAACTGATATAAATCTGCAAGAAGAGTCTTACCAGCAGCAACTAAACTGTCAATCCAATCATCCAAAAGTCTGCCATGACTGACTAACTGATCCAATTTTCGTTTCTCTGCAGGTGTGTGCTGAGGAAGAACCGGTGCTCTATTTGGATTCCCATGAACAAGATCAGAAATGTATTGACTAAGTTGACTAATTTCAGTTTTGAGTAAAGCCTTATCTTCTCCATCCTTCGTGATACGCTCTTCAAGATTATTGGTAACAATCTTAAGAAGAGATACATCTGTCTCCCGTGTGGTCCTGCCAAGATTTGCCTTAGTGAATGTAAAGTCACCCACTTCGACCTCATCCAAGCTTTTACCTTCTGGAGGCACTGCAACTTCTATCACAATCTCTGATTCAGGGGTCTTTTCGATGTGCACTTGTTTCTTAATCTTCTTGTTTGATCTCCTCTGATAGGGCTCACCAAACTCTGACAAATCAAGATTGTATGACGGTTCACGCCTTTGTCTTCCCAAAGACTTTTCGAGCCAACAAGACTGAACAATATTTTCAATTCGTGGAGAGACTGTCCCTAATGTATCAACCTGTGGTGTTTCAGTTGTCTCCGATCCTGCTTGAATTTGCGGCTCAGGCTCAGAATCTATATCAATAGGCGGAACGTGAGGTGAACTAGGAAGTGAAACGTGAGGCTCAGTCTGGATAACTGTCTCTGTTGGAACTTCAGGAGCACTCTCAATTTGTTTCTGCTTCCTTTTACCAGTAGCTCTCTTCCCTGTGTTTCCACTGAGTCTAACTCCTTCTGGAGGTATGATAATGGCTTTAACTCTGGGTTTTGCTCTAGAAGTAGAAGGCAATGACGAGAAATCCTTTGGCGGCTCTGCTACAGGAACTGACTTCCGTGTTCGCTTGCTCTCCAAGAATAACTTACTAATCTTGATCACTGATCTGGAAACCTCTTCAATAGAAGTATTCTCTTTAGCATACCAATCAGGTGAGCGAAGTGGCTGCCTAGCAACTTGGTCTTTAACA